>WOGN01006150.1:0-12636 GCA_015342105.1 Leptinotarsa texana
TATAGAAAAATAGATTCCTATCTGCTTCCTATATAGAGATATGGAACACCGCGCCATTGTTGCAGGACCCTGTATATATATATATATATATATATATGAGTGCCATTCGATTAATTCGTAGGTTTTATTAGTGTTAGTTTGTTATGTTCTATTCCTAATTTATATTATGTTTGATGACTACCTTGTTGTGATACCTAACATTGACATGTTTTCTACCTGTAAATATTAAGAAATTAGAAATATTAAACAATAGGCTGTTTGGACTTTTGACGCTAGGCACTTTTCAATTTTAGACTTTCAAAGGTGTCTAATACCCTAACGTAATGTACTTTCTTTGCTTCGGAGGAACATGACTGGCCTGAATACATCAGAGAACGACTAAAGAATAAGTGAGAAATGCTTGAGAAATGACAAAATTTAATACGCCTTAGTAGTAAAAAAAACTTGGAAGGACATCTAAGAACAGCAACAAAAATCCCATTCGAAAAAGCCTGTGGTCCACTGTGTTACAAACAATTATAAGTAGAAACCATGTATCTGTTAGGAATGATAACAAATATGCATTTTTCATGTTGAATCGGAATAACTTGATGATTGAATGTTGTCGAAGAGAACCAACAAGTTGTCAATAGATGATTTGGTATTAAGTTATTAAAGTGAAATAATATAAAATATGATGGAGTCATTAGTATTCACCTGAGATGCTTGTTTGAAACTCGCCCAATTCGCATTCACGTCGCCGTATAACTGAAAAAGTCATGGGATGCTGAAGTTTGAAGACATTTTCGATTTCAACAGTATGTTTTTACATAAACTAAGCCATACAATATTATTTTATTTTTTTACTACTGATTACCAAAATTTTCTATTAACAAATCGATGACAGCTCTCACCGCAGTCCAAAAGCTAGAAATTTCCTGAATTTGCTACATTTTTTTAGAAGAAAATTGCCTTGCTCATGTTTTTTTTTCTCTTTCAATCTGTTATGCCCCTTCAGTGATATATCCTAGCTCCTTCTGCTCGTATCATTGCTAGAGATTTATTTCTGTATTATTCTGTTGACTCTGCACTTCCTCATTTTTGTTTTGTTTGCTTTGTCACTATTTCAATGAAGCATATTGTATCAATTGCTTCTTGTAAAGGCCTTCCCCTTTAGTAGATACACGAGGTCTGTTAAAAAAATAAGGTGAATTTTCATTTTTCTCAAAAAATACTTATTTATTCATTAATTTCTAGTTTGTCCCCTTTAAAGTAGCCCCCCTCAGATATAATACAGAATCATGGAAGCAGTTGTGATATGCACTTTTTTGTATGTCCTTAAGCTCTTCGTATTTCTTTTCGCAAGCAGTACATAACTTTGATCGTACGCCAATACGCCACAGTAATTGAATAATTTTGAACAGACTGCTTATACCAACTACTAGTTAGTTAAGACTTTAATGATCATTCTCACCAAAGACTAAAACTTTAACTAACTATTTTGCAATCGAAAATATAGAATTTATTACAATTATATTTCTGTTTTATATTAAAACAACTGTAGATTCAATTTTAAATCATCGTATTTGAATATATTCATTTGTGAAAATTTAAATATGTGCATGCATGAAATTACATATTTATATGTTTTGGTTTCGAAAAAGATTATGGATTCGCATGTCACTCAAGAAACTACTTATAAAAACATTACTTGGGATTGAAGGAAAATACAATGACTATAATGAAATTCTTACTGCTAAAAAATAACACAAAATAATTTATTCATACTCATCACATTATTTACAAAGCAAAATCAATTTGATATTGATTGTGGTTTCAGAAAGTATATACATATTTAGTATTAAGGCACTTTTTTATAATATCTACCTGCCCTCAATATCCTCTTTCAAGTCCAGAGTGTTACGTTTCCTATCTAAAAGTGTCCACGCTGATTCAATGCAGTCAGGTTAAACTCATGAATTTTCCAATTTGTTTTTTCTTGATCTATTTCCAACATCAGTTGGAAAAAATATATCCGTATATATCAAGTATCCACTTGATGGCAAGAATATCAGAAAAAAACCATTGATCTTTGTGGGTTTGTGACATTTTATATGGTTAGAATATTCAACTCGTAATTATGGGAAGGGTCAAGTTTACAAGTACAGCAACCACAGTCATAATGTCGTCAATGTACGGTACTGTGTAGCAGTCAATTTGTTCATTTAGAATTGCAAAATTTTTAATTCCTTCAATTGCCATATCAACATACACTCTGGCTTTTGCTGTTCGAGCAGCGAGTTCCTCTTCTTCTTTAGATAATTGGTTTCTATTTTGAAGAATTGGAGGTTGAAACACTTCCACAAAATGTTGTTCACATTCTTTTTCAATTAGTACGTCCTCACCTACCATAATCGCATCATACGCTTCTAGTTTTTTTATAAGCTCTTCATTGTCAAAAATATCCTTTTCAGAGATATTTCCTCTATAAGCACGACTAACGAACGTTATTACTCCAGAAGGGGTAATGCCTATCAGAAACTTCATGGTGTGCTTACTCTTGTAGTGTGAATCAGTTACGTCCCTGCAGTTTAAACATTTCAACCTAAGAACTGCCACTTCAATAGTGTCCAAGACAACTCTGGTATTAGGAAACATATTAAAACACTTGGGTGTATTTTTCAATACATATTCTCTCGTTGGCCAATGAATTCCTGGTTTAACACTTCTGGCCAGAATACTTATCATGGAATAGAACATTTTTGAGCATAAAGAAGTACCTGTTCCCAATAGTATTCCCAAGCAGTCAAACGTTAAATTTGTCTTTAATTTGCATAATACAAGAATCAACCATAATTTGATATTCTTCTCCAAAATACCCTTTTCCACAGCCAATTTTTTTGAAAGGGCAGCCAATACTTTCAACTGCAGGTGGTTTATACCTATAAAAAAAAATCACAAATAAATGTTTGAGGCTACGTTGTACAACCGCAGTTCAAGTGTAATTCAAGTTTTGTTTTTGGTTCAGATAAAACTGAAAGATGTGATAAATAATCAATCGATTTTTGAAGTTTCAATCATGCACAATTCAATGGAAATGCAATATAACCCAAAAATATACATTGCATTTGAATGAATGAATGATGTAATCGATAAACTTCCTCTTGCAGAAAAAAGAGATATTTATATTTGCAGTTAGATGATTGTTCTGTACATAATGATAAGAGCTGGTTGAATCAAAATTACTTTAATCGTCTAATAGGATGGGGTAATTGAATGGCCACCTAGATCTCCTGACCTAACTCCACTCGGAAAAATTTCCATCACGGAATAGAGTGAAACTGTGCATGAATATTCAGGAAGTTTGTACTGCAATTACTTTGCAATACCTTCGAAACACAATAAAAAAATGTTTGCGAGCGATATGATAAATGCACTGACTTGAATGAAATTTCAGTGGCGACCACAAAGGTTCAAATAATTTTTCAATTTCATTATCTTTTCAGTGATATTGGTATCTACCAGATAATAATATTCTTCTTGTAGTTTTGGCCATCACCGAAATGACCTTTCCTGAAAATTGTGTGTGTGGATGTTTTGGAAAGGTTATGCTTCTGAGAACAACCTAGTAATAAATACTGTCAAGTCTGAGATAATGCAGCTTAATAAAAGCGAAATCAGAATTCATTAGAACGACTGTTTCGTTGGTTAAAAACTCTGAAATTGAGATTGTATATAAAAGTACACTTCTTTGGGGATATTTTTATTTCTCCATTTTTTTTCAGGGAAATGGCACTCTATTCCGTGTCCAACATAAATCAGGCAATTCAAATTCTAATTCGTTTATTTATCTGAATAGAATATCACACAACACATGTCTGTTAGGAGTTAATACATTTAGTACATATATCATTCATTTGCGAATACATGTACCTAACTATTATTGTATTCCTTCGATCAGTAAGAATACAAAGTAAGCGTAGAATGCTTTTATTTTGCACTTTTTAATGATCATCCAGAAAATATGCCTAGAGTTTATACAGTTTATGAATCAGATGAGTTATCAGTAAATATTGATTTCAGATAAAAAGCAAAGAGATACAGAAATTGGTATGCGGTAAGTATTTGATAGTTATTTAAAATTACAGGTATCAACAGCTCAACATTATTTTCAAAATAACATAATAATAGTGATTAATAATATTTGTTTCGTAGTAAACTAGGTATTCAATGGTTTTCTGAAATTATAGATAAAGATTAATATTAATTTCATCTGACTCTATGAGCTCCTTCATTTTAGTTTTGAAAGCTTTTTCCTTTCTCAATTCTTTCACACATAAAGGTAGTGAATTATATAGTTTAGGGCCAATTGGACAGGTCAATTCAATTCATTCGTAGTCTAAGGAAAATTCTTGCAGGAATAAAACTAAAGAATTCTATTGTTATCAGCTGTTTTTTCCAGCTTTCATCTGTATGAAGAATTAGCTTTGACGAAATACAGAAAGAGGTCCAGGTTAACTTCTATAAGTGACTTTCTGACTCCCATCCAATACACCAGACTACCTTATTTGTTAATCTGGCTCCATTCACTTGGAATACAATATTTTGAAATATGCTCTAAACTGGATAATGGAAGTGCTCTTGAGTTCGCTGTACAATATACATTGCCAGAATGCAAACATTTTTACTGTTTCTATTATCGAAGTTTCGTCCTATATGGATATTCTCAAACTAATGCAATAAAACTGTCATTGTAATAATTTGAAAATGTCCATTATAGAACGAAACTGGTGTATCGATAGTTACAAATAAAAGTGGTAAAAAACGTAGAAAGTTTCATTTCTCATTTTTCATGATGATCTCCTACCAAATAGTAATGACTACACCGATTAAGTTTGTCACTATTTATCATGTGTTTTTTCTTTTCAGCGTTCTTTTATTTTCTTCTTCATATTACTACTGAAAAATTCATACATCTTGTTATAATAATTATATCTTGATAACCATTAAATATAATGGGTCTATAAAATAAAATATTCAAATGGACCTCAATAGAAGTGATTTTAAAAAATTACCTGTAAAATGGCTCAGGTTCTCGTCAGATCTGAACATCTGCGGGACTTCAAAAATATCACCGAAGTCTGTTTGTGTAGATTTATCTTCACATAACAAGTTAATCAATAAATCATGATGAATAGGTTCATATGATATTTCAATTCTTGAAGAATTATTACAATCATTATTCAGAGAAAACTTAGTAGTGGCCTTAACATTCCTTGGTAGAGGTTCGGTAATTTGGTCAGTCTTTTCCACATTCATGTTATCTACAGATTTCAGATGACCCCTGAAAAATGTTTCAATCTTATAAATAGACGAACAGATCAGTTCATCAAACTGATTATGAATCCACTAAAAACAAGAATCGGTGATAAAAGGTGGAACTCAATGAACAAGCATTACTTTTTTTAATAATAATTTATTCAAAACACGATGGTTCATTGGGGCTCATACCTATTCAAACACAGCCAAACAAGTCCAACTTATTATTATGCCATTTTGAATGTGTGTCAATAATAATGCTAAAAAACTCAAGTGGCAGTTTAATGGGGGAAAATTATATCCTTCAATTGAAAACTGCTCCTCTCCCCATTTTATGAATTTTTATATTACTTAATGGAAATTAAAAAAAAAAATTATAAAATTGGAAGTTTCAATTACAAGATGTAAGTGACTGTTTCACTCATAAAGATTTGCTATTTCAGGGTTTAGGCATTTGATAAACCAACCAGAATTCCATTAGTACTAGTTTGAAAAAAATACAATCAATGAAGCACAATTTCTCATTTTAAATACTTAGTAATTCTCTTTAATATTATTTTTCTTACCATTTAACCTCAATTATATCTTTTTTTTCTTTGATTCTCTGGCGAGATGGAACTGGGAGATTCAGGCTGGGAACAGCTCCTTTTTTTAAACGTTTGTTTCGAGTTGTTGCATCCACTGAAGCCAATCAGAATGTTAAAAAACAGTAAACATGTGAAATTGAATTTGAGATGTCAAATGAATTAGAAAAACACAAATCCTACCTAAGAAAAAGTCATCTTTTTTGAAGTGTTTGCTGCAAACCTGCATGTATTTTGATACTGGCTTTCTTATTTTCAAAATATTTCTCCATTTTTTGGCTTTTTTTTCATCCAAAGGAAATCTGTGTAGTGAAATATGCCCACTGCAATATGACCTACATAGGGGAACAGAACACATTCTCCTTGATTTTATTAAACAATCCTTTCCAATTTTCGGCATATTCAACTTTTTAATTGCCCCAGTAAATCTATAATGAAATTTCAATAAATCTAAATCGCTCTAACACATATTACTGTATTCCTTTATTGCTTCTAGGTTTTCAAACTTTATTGTTCACTACTAAAGTGTTTCATACAGACAAATATTGATGTCGCTATGTCGCAGAATCAGTGTTACCAAATACTAAGTAAATCTCATAAACGTATTATTACGTCACTGGTAAATATCCTCTTTGGTGTTACTAACCTATAAAAGCAAAAGATAAATCCCACAAGGGGGTGCGGCAACAAAATTTTTCTACAAATGTTGAGTGTATGAAAACAAAAAAAGGCTCAAAAATCAATGAAAATAACTTTATTACAAACAGTAAATTCACAGTTATGAGTGCTAATTCACAGTAACATTTGTGAAATGATTACAAGATGATATCGATTAGGATTTTATTGGGAACATGTGTTTTTTATATAATGGCTATTCTGCGTATTTTTCGTTAGTGACAACTGTCTTATGTGAATGATTTTTGTATAGTCCGTTTCTGGGTTTTCTAAAGTCGTTTCTACAACATTTAATGTTTGTAGCACGTTGCTGTTTATCGCAAACTTGTTTTTCAAGTACATTTTCAGATTATGTAACGCTTTTTATTGTAGAGGTTTCGAGTTGAAAACTTCAGAATTATTTTTTTTTAACTTCTCATTATATTTCACGTGAATTTGCATATGTCTATTCAAAAACTCACCTTTTTTCTACCTCTGGTGCCTTTCAAACTCTTATATAGAAAGATTAGTCGAATGTCTCTTAGTTTCATATCCATAGCAGAGAAATGTATTCGATTTTTCTCCCTATGGAGATAAGATGTACTGTTTTGGAACCTTTGGTGTAGTAATGAATATTACTGGAGTTTTTTTCCAACACCAAATCGATATTTTCACACCTCGACACGTGTTTCGATCACCTAGTGATCATCTTCAAGAGGGAGATAAAACTGTTTTATCTTCCTCTTAAAGATGATCACTAGGTGATCGAAACACGTGTCAAAGTGTAAAAATAACGATTTGGTGTTGGGAAAAAACTCCAGTAATATTCTCTATAGAGAGTTAAAAAAGGCACCTGAGGTATATGTATTATAACATTAGTGATATATAAACATTCGACTTCTCTATGACCTCGAAAAAAAAGTTTTTAATGACTCCATCTTTGTTCCAGGCAGAGAAGAAAATCTAAAATTTTGACTTATTCTGGTATAAATCTCAAAATCCCCTCATAAACATTAAATGTCGAAACTATCAACCTCTAATTTATAGGAGTGGTTATTAAAAAATTGCAACATGAAACATTTTAAAAAATTAAAAAAGCAACGTAAGTAATCTACGGCGACTTTCTTCAGATGGCGCATCCGCCTTTCAGCAGTAGAAAAAACTGGGGAAAAAGTACTACGACGTCACCTTAACAAAAGGTAGTCTTCGTTGATCAAAGTTATACTGTTTCTTAAAGAGGCATATACGATTAGTGACTTAAATATCGACATAACCATAACCTTAAGGTTGAAGTTATATCGATGGAGTTGAATCCTCATCCTACAACTTCCATATCGAAGCTATGTTCACCAAGGCATCATTGAATATGAACCAATTAGAACCATTCAAAGCCAAATTATAATAAAGACTCAAACCATGGTGGGAATTGAAATGATAAACAACTGCCCACATGATGACCACATGGAAAATGTTCTTGTCAATCTCAATATATGCTTCAAAGCACTTACTTAAAGGGATCTAAAAGTCTTGAAACATTTCAAGAAAATAAATATTTAAAAACATTCACCTCTCCCAACTACATACACAGTAGGTTCTGGTAAATGCCTGCCGGTAAACAACTACTTCCACGTCCGACAGACATTCTCGCAGATGTTTCAAGCATCCACCAGAAGGATCATGCTGAAATCAATCGAGTAGATCCCCTACCCAGACAGCAGAGTGCCTGGGACTCGATGGAATTTGCTCTGTGGTCTGTTTTTGGGCTAGTTTATGCTTATCCGAATACTCGCATTTTCGCAAAAGCTATCGCATTGAGCATCGGTCATTATTTATTTTTAATGGTTCTGAACACAATTAGATTGGGTTGGATAAATTACCGTCTAAATTCTATATACCTAAGCTTAAATTGAAAATTTCCGAGTTTAAAATCAGAGTTATACAATTCTTAAAAGTAGTTAGAATTTCTAAGATTTATTTCGTAACTTCCAAGTTGAAAAATATTGGAAAAATGTAATTACGAGTTAGAAATCACAAAAGAAATGTGTAGTGTGGTGGTTTTCTACACTTCCTTACAATACAAATACTGAAATCTAAGCGTATATACCAATTCAGGTATTTGGTGTACTCTTCGCTGTAGACCGCTTTTCACAAATGTTGCCTTCTGTCATTTTGCAATCACTTGTCACATGTCATTGAAATTCTCACGATGACAATGCTCTTTGAGAATAATAAAGTGTTTTAGTGAAAATATGGCTGGCGCAATGTTGTTTGAAAGAGCTCAGTCCGTACCTTCTCAACACGATAAACTGTTAAATTTAAAAAGAAATGAAGATGACGATGATCAGAACATCGTCAATAAAGAACAGGACATTCTCAACCTCGGCGAAAAGTACAAGAAAGAGGGCAAGGCTAAAGAACTGGCGGAACTAATAAAGGCTACTCGTCCGTTTCTCAGCATTATAAGCAAGGCGAAAGCTGCGAAACTGGTCAGGTCTCTGGTTGATTACTTCCTAGATTTGGAAGCAGGTATTGGAATAGAAGTCCAACTGTGTAAAGAATGTATAGAGTGGGCAAAAGAAGAGAAAAGGACCTTTCTTCGTCAGTCTTTGGAAGCGCGATTGATAGCCTTGTATTTCGATACTGGTATGTATGCCGAAGCTCTGATTCTGGAATCCACCTTGTTGAAAGAATTGAAGAAATTGGATGACAAAAATTTACTGGTAGAAGTACAGTTGCTTGAAAGTAAGACATATCACGCCTTGAGTAACCTGCCCAAGGCTCGTGCCGCATTAACTTCAGCTCGCACAACAGCCAATTCCATCTATTGCCCTCCTAAGATGCAAGCTGCGCTTGATCTTCAGTCTGGAGTTCTGCATGCAGCTGATGAAAAAGACTTCAAAACTGCCTACTCATACTTTTATGAGGCATTTGAAGGATTTGACAGCGTAGAATCACCCAAAGCGTTGACAGCTTTGAAATATATGCTTCTTTCAAAAATTATGATCAACAGTCCGGAAGATGTACAACAAATTGTAAGCGGGAAATTAGCCATCAGGTGAGTTCTCAATAATTAAATGAATTTTTAGAAAATATGCCACTTTTTATATTAATTTGGATGGAAGGACTGTATATATAATTATTTTATGTATAACTCACCCCTTCAAATTTTTTTTATACTTTGATATGTATTATGTACCAGATTTTTTGTTTTTTCTTAATGTATGATACTGTCATTCTTCATAGCTTTGTCAATAAAAATGGTTTGTGGTAATAAAACATATGTATTTTTATTATTATAGATATGCTGGTCAAGACATAGAAGCAATGAAAGCTGTTGCACGAGCTTCTCACAAGAGATCCTTGGCAGATTTTCAATTAGCAGTGAAGCAGTTCAAACATGAACTAGAGGATGATGTTATCGTCAGAGCCCATTTAGGAACTTTGTATGATAATATGTTGGAACAAAATCTGTGCAGGATTATAGAACCGTATTCCAGAGTACAGGTGGACTATGTTGCAAAAACAATCAAACTTCCAATGTTACAAGTGGAAAAGAAGCTCTCGCAGATGATTCTTGATGCTAAATTTCATGGGATATTAGATCAAGGAGAAGGTAAAAATACTGATAGTTGTTATTGCTTCTTAATATTTGTTTCAATGGCTTGCGCTAATTTTTACAAAATTTTCAATAAGGCATATTTTAAATTGAAGATTATGAATTTGAATTCTAAACTCAGCAACTCAGCACCCTTGTACTCAGTCAAAAATTAATTTATTCTAGGAACTCACTTTCGGTAATATCAACTCCCTTGCTGTGTGACACCATTCTCATTGAATTTTAATCGTATCAGTTTGACAACTATCTGCCTATTTCATTATTTGTATTATTTTTTGACATTTTCATATTTGTCGCTTCTGCATTATATTTAATTTTTTGTAGACAAGAAATGGTTCTGATGACAATGAAACATATTCTGATTCCAATTATATCTGCATTTGCCTTAGAACATCAATAAGTATCACATGCACATATATTGGAAAACTAAAAATGTATAGGACAAAATCATTTTATTTAATTTTTTGTTTTTGTTTCAGGTGTTCTAATAGTTTTTGAAGCAACTCCAGTAGACAAAACATATGAAATGGCCCTAGAAACAATACAAAGCATGAGTAAAGTAGTAGATACCCTATATCAAAAAGCTAAAAAGCTGTCATAGGTTTGACACAACTAAAATAAAACTATAAAAATTACTGTATTTTGATCTTTCATAAATTTTCTTTGTTTGGTAATATTACAGTTTAATATAATTATAATGTTTTTTTTGGAATATAAACTAACTAAATTCTTAGTTTCTAAATGGACTGTGTTCTGAATTGTAACAATGTTTAGATTCTAGCATTTCTCAATTTTTAATGTGGGTTGGGAGATGATTAATTCAGTTTGTTCTGCTTTCCATCTGAGTTTTTACCTTCACTGTAAATATCAAAAAGTGCAGACAGTTGAATGTACTGAGAGTTACATTTTCTGAAGCTGTAATTTATGCATAATGCTTGACATTAAACGAATTTATAATAAGTTTATGTTACCTTATTACGCAATATTTTCTTTTATCACTAGGACGCATCTTTGTAAAATGATTGTAAAGAAAACGGGACATTATCATAAAACACACCAATGGTGTTTTAGTAACTGACGCAAAAGTATAAGTATTTCAGTTATATCTTTTTAAATTTGGTGAAATTTTGTCAGGGTCACCAGATACCTTAAGTAGAATTGTTGCTGAATGAATAAATGATTTAAATTGACTTTGCCATCAGATGATTATAAGTTACTATATGGTATATTTCAGTTGTTATTGCTTATAAATATTTGTTTCAATGGCTTGCGCTAATTTCTGCAAAATTTTCAATAAGTCATATTTTGAGTGGAAGATTATGAATTTAAATTCTAAACTCACCACCCTTGTACTCAGTCAAAAATTCATTTATTCTAGGAACTCACTTTCTCATTGTATATCTTACGTAGGTCAAACTATAAGATTAGTTGAAGCACGCAACTTTCCTCAGAACTCATCTAAACTATAATAGGGTCTTATACATTCTTATGTCATAAATACAAAATAATAGAAAAAGAACAATTTTATTGAACGTTTTTAACGTTGAAAAAAGAGTAGCAAAAAAAACTGAATGAGACATAAATCTGTCAATTTGCTACTGACAGTCCGTCACTAGAATATACTTAGCATGGTACAAACGAGAACGGTCCATCTGTTTATAGTTTCTCTGCTATCCTTTAAGCTCAACTTGCCATTTTAGAGAACCAAGTTTGGATTCAGAACCAAATATAGTACTCATAGTAAACAGGGTTCGAAATTTATTGGAATAAATATCAACAGGAGAGTGTAAAATATTAAAAAAAAGATCTTAACTTTTTTGGAAAAATATTGTGAAAATTGAAAGTAATAGATGCTGAAATTTCAGTTTCCTTTTAAATTAATAAAAAGACCAAATATTACGCTGGACGTGATAGTTTTGAATATTTATCCTAAAAATCGAGTGGAAAAGCAGAAAATTCACCGAATTAGGATGGAACGTCTGGCAATTCTGAGAGTAAGTAAAATTGGCCCTTATTTGTGAGCCATGCCAAAATATGCAGTTCTCAGCACATCGTTCGAAACTAAACTCCTCAGTCCTCTCAATGCGTAGCGACACCTTGAGAGCTTTTTACATAATGATGTCGTATGTCCATTAAAATTTAATTTGCTGTCAAGGTGGAATCCTAGTAGACACACATCTTTGTCACTGTCAGACATTTGGGATCTACTTGCAATGGTTATTTCCTGAGTCTTATTTGCGTTCAAGCATAGAACATTAGCGCTAAAATATGTTTTCCAGTGTTTCACATAACTGATCTAGTTTCCCCACTTGTTGGTTACTTATGACAAAAGTTGCATCATCAGCATATAAAAAACATCTGCGGTATCAATATATGTAGGAAGATAATTTATGTATACAATAAATAAAAGGGGACCAAGTACGGATCCCTGAGGTACTCCATGTTTAACAATTTTAGTATCAGATTTTACATTGTTATACAATA
>WOGN01006151.1:0-12635 GCA_015342105.1 Leptinotarsa texana
GCTTGGATAAGTTTGTTGGGGATTAAAATGAACACCAATATGTCTTGGCACAATCATGTGGCTGGAATTGCAAAGGCTGCTTCTCAAAAACTTGGAACACTGTTCCGAACCAGAAAACTTTATAAAGCTCAGATCAAACCTTCTTTGGAATATTATTCTCATGCATGGAGCTCTGCCCCCAAACAGACCCTGAAATTGCTGGATTCCATCCAGAAAACAGCCATTGGCCTGATTGGAGATGCGAACATCACGTGCAACCTCGATGGCCTGGAACATCTCTTCTATAGATACTTTCACGGGAAGTGTTCAAGTGACTTGACATATTTGATTCTACCAATAGCGGTACATATCAGAAATACGCAACGGACTGTGGCTACTCATCGTTTCAAGTTTCAACACAATACACCTCGAACTTCACTGTTTACGAACTCTCCCATCTGGTGAACTGCGTTTGTATGGAATAAACTTCCTGCGAACATTTTTCCAAATGGATTTACTCTCCAGCGATTCAAATCCAATGTGAAACGCGACCTTCGCACAGTCACCGCTCTAAGAGCGCCTTAAGGATTTTCCTGTAGTGCTTGTGTCTTGTCCTTGAAAAAATCGGAGCACACTTAGTCAAGGAAGTGAAAATAATAAAATAAAAATCAATGAATCTAATCGATTTTTTCTGAAAGACAACTATGAGAAAGCGTCGATGTTTTGTTTGCTTTAGCTCACCCTGTATGTATTATAAAAAATAATTTTCCCTGTACTTTTTGAATTGGAAACATATCTTATATAAAAAGTATTTATACTCAAATAAGTCTCAAAATGATGCCAAATTTGACATTCTTTCTATGGAAAACACTTCTCCCATCCCAGTAGAAGAATACTGTCTCTCGACGTACGTTTCGCTAACCAAGTTAGCATCATCAGGAGATAACAAAGACTAATCTCCCGACTATGTTGAAGTTTTTATAATCTAGACGCACATCACTTCACATAATGAAAATCATTAAATCAATTCCTAGTATTACTTATTGTGGTATACTGTTATTGTTCCGTATGCTGATTATTACCTGTTTTGACATTCGTGCAATGTTTGTCGTTGTTCATAGATTTATTTTCGCATTTTTGACTTCGAAACTTTCGAATGCATCTAAACACAAACATTTGAAACCTTTCACTCCGTGGCCTTTGTCTGAGGCATGTTGAGCGATTATCGATCAATCATGAAACCGGACTTGTGAAACATGTTCCTTGTTGCGATACATTATAGTCCTCTTGATCTGACCAATATACTTTTTAAGGCACACGGTTCATTTCGTAAATAAAAAACTTGTTGAAAAGAGAAATCAAAATTTCTCTGTTTTTTTACCACTTTTACGACTATTTATCGAATAAACAGGGTAAAAAACATAGAAATTTTCATTTATCTTTTTATTGTGATCTCCTACCACGTAGTAATGACTACATCCATCAATTTATTGATAAAACTTGTTCTTTTCCATCTTGTGTTTCGAATTATACAAAACTGGTTCTGGAAATTCTAGAATTCTTACATTACATCAAATTCTACACTTTTACCGTCGTTTCTTATAACTAGAACATCCAGGAATTCCGGCTCGTTATTTTCAATTCCTTACGCGAACTTTATATTTGGTGGGGCGAGGACAAATATGTTGTTTGTCGTTTGCTTCAGCCCACTTCGAGGAATGATACTCTGACAGAATTCGATTTTTAATTATGGGAAATCATCGACTTTATGTTGATGGTAGACACTACCTTGCACTGACGACTGGCCAAACAGCCCGCAACCGGTCTGCAAGTGTGTTCCAATTATTGAAAATCGATTCCGGCAGTTGTATCGCCAACAGTGTATACAGGAATAACTTCAGTGAGGAATCCTGCACTGACATTTGTTGGATATAATCCAACACCCTTCGTGGTATTAGCCAAGGGATTATTGCTTTCTGATAGGTGTGAGTCAATTCACCTACAGTGTAGGTAAGTTGAGACTGGCCTGAACGAATTGTTCTTTAAGATAATTTTATAATTATATGAATAATTTTCCTCTATTCATCATCTATCACATTATATCTAATATTCTTTTGTTAATTGAATATATGTTTATTCAATAGCACTTATAACCGATCCCTAACATTAAAAAATAATTGAAGGATAAACTTCAACTACATCTTAATTACATTCTGACAACAACGTTATTAAAAGCATTTGAGAAACTACCGAATTTAGATCAACTCGCAGCATCATTTGAGAATGGAATTCAAATGTTGTTTGCAGTCTATAATGCTCCAAAATCTGTGAACAGTATCGATCATCTTCGTTGTGCACAGTACATTAAGTCTACAACATTGAATGAACCTACGCAGTAATCTATCCACCAACAAATGCAGCAGATCACCAACATCTTAATAGTGTTTATTGTCAAGTTCAAATTTGGTTAGGCATGATTTGTTACCCCAGGAATGGAGTTGGACAATGCGTAACGAATTCCTGGAACTTATCACAACAATTTTGGCACCTGCTCCAGAGGAATTGCTGAATAAAATATTCTACAACTGCAAGAGTAGTTGTGGTTCGCGATGTGGATGCAGGAAGTCGGGGTTGCAGTGCTCTTCAGCCTGCGGCTAGTGTCACGGGCAAGCTTGTCTCAATTCTTTACCTTATCAGAACGATAAACTTATGGCCCTCATTGTGTAAGACGATTGTACATCCAGATGTATATAAACACCTCAACATTCCTAAACCTCGAAGTGGGAATGGCGAGAAGCGCTTACTGCGCAACCTCTGCTGAAGGCAACCAGTGATAGAACTGAACCCAGGTTTGTGTTTAATAAACCCTACAAAATACAAATGATACGGACGTCTCAGAAACCAAAGAAGGCTCAGGATGTGGAGTTTACTCCAAATCACTAAGCCTAAGGATTAAGGGGGAATGGGAAAAAATACCAGTATGGTTCAAATAGAACTGGCTGGAATCTCAATCGCCACAAAAGAAATAACCAGAAATGTAATTTCTGGCAAAAACAAAAAAATCCGCACCGATAGCAGACTAGCCCTATTAGCCTTTTACAGACAACGTGTTACCTCAGGGCTAGTCCTAGAGTGCCACCAAGATTTTGCCAAAGCCTCGGTAGATATTAACATTATCCTGAGGTGGATTGAAGGGCACAACAGGAGTAAACGTAATTGCATTGCCTATTATTTAGCCAAGGAAGCGGCACCTACGGCCTGATAACTTCGACAATTGCGGAACTAGCCAAATGTTACACGCTTTTTAGGGATAAAGAGATGGGATGAAATCAAAGGATGCAATCTTGCCAGGATCACTCTTGGCGACCCTGGGAAGCTGGCGCCGAAGAAATATCTGACGATGACAAGAAAAAATCTACGCTTAACAGTAACATTTCTGATTGGCCATTGTCAACTAAGGAAACACCTCCACAATATGAGGCCAGTGGACACAGTGGATGTGTGAACAGGCATGTCTTATACGAATGTCCGGAGTTATCGTCAATAAGAGAGTGGGTGTTCGGCGCGTCTTGGCCTATACCTGTCGATATGACATAGACTTGTCCACCTTCCTGGAAAGAACAGGATGGACGATGACCTAGAAGGACAACTCCTTGGGAGGATGTACAATTGGTCACATGTGGCCTAAGTGATGTGGGCCTACATTCACCCTCCCTATTCTACAAATACATATACAGAAAAACCTAAACATAGCCATTGGCTTTAGTTGTGATGATGCTACTTCAGTTAGCGCGTCGGAGGAAGCACTTCAATCTGGTGTGAAAAAAGTGTTTTCATCAGATTCATTTCACGACTGTGGTTCCGATTCAACATATAAAATTTTTAATCCCGTCTCAAATGAAAATTGTGACTAACAGATATAAACATAATTACATGAATATAAGTGAATAACAATTATTTGTTTTATTTTTCAGATTCATCACTTGACGAACTATCACAAGAATCAACTATGCATTGTATGCCAAATGAAGTGTAAATATTTTATCTCAATATAGATGTTTCAAAGTTATATGACATTAAAAAAAAAATTGTAAGTAGCTATACATATTTTGTAACATTACATGTTCATATTATTCCTATATATTTATTTTTTTGCTTTTTCGATATTTTTCCAATTGTTAGTTTATGTAATAAACGCACATATTGAATTGTTTAATAAAAACGTGCTTATTGTTGTCAGTATTATACTCATTTATTTCACCCGTCCTTAGTTGTTACCAATTTTTAGATACCTATTAAATATATTCTTTGAAAATCATGTGATTTTTGTGACAGTAACTTAACAATAAACCCGACAGCTAGATTGAAATTGAGAAATTGCGCTGTTGAAATTGAAATTACCGAAACAATCTTACTTGTAACCACTGTTCTAGAATATTCACAGAATTTGTGAAGCATAAAAACTCAAAGTCGTCTCCAGAATTTATTATCACTCTTATTATGTTAGAACGGTAGCCATCAGTCAGTACATGTTTCCAACCTATATAAGTTCATCATCAGCTAATTATTTAAAATTTCTACAATAAAAGAACAACATAACAATAGTTGATACAATCAATTATATAATACTTACATGGAGAAGGGCGGCTTGGCTGTCCTTGTTCATCTTTCACTACCAGAACCACTGTGCGTGCTGTTTTTTGACAAGTACATTGGCTTGGAATGTGGGGGTTAAGCAAACCGGCCATCGGATGCCTGCTTCCACGTAGCTCGCTTGTGGTTCTAGTATTCCCTAACTGAATGGCATCCCAACGATAGCTTAATCCTAAGGTGTGTGAATCCGTGCCAAGAGGATGAATGACACTGAGCCTATCAGCTGTCTTTACGGACCTTCTTTCCTTAGCTACTCGTGTGGATAGTAAAACTCAAAAATTCTTTCTGATGCTGAGTCTATAGAGGAGATGGATGTCGAGCTTACGACTCCAACTTACCTCCCTGTAAATTTAGATCAGGAGTGAGACATTCTCAACTCTCCAATTCCTGATTCAATAACGGAAGCTAAAAAAAGTCTTGGTGGTACAGACAGAAAAAGAACGAGTCGTGTCCTCAAGATCGGGGTACCTTATGAAACCGCCTTGCACCATATTCTTGAGGGGCGTACGCAGATTATGTCTCTTGTGGAGGAACAAACCCCCATGAGAATGTTAGCAAAAGTTTGCGCTCAACTGATGATTCGCCAAAAAACAGAGACGAAAAAGCCCTGCACGGTTGAATCTAAGGCATCGTCAGGTGTAGCTGAGGTGCAAAAACACTCATATGGGAAGGTTATCGCGGGTATCAAGGTGAAAATCTTGCACCTCATCTTGAGTGAAAATCTTGCACTACCTCATCAACGATGAAACAGCAGAGTATATATTTTGTGCCTGCTCCGCTGGAGACCGAATCAGGTTTTTAGAGGCAGAGCCGTACTCTTACCATCTGACCTGATAGACTACTCACCATACAAACTAATCGGCTTCGTTAAGGCACTGGGTTCATTTGGTCGAGTGTGAGTAGGTGTGAGCCACAATAAACCCTTGTGGGTTGCGGGGGAGGGTCGAATAGACCCACTCACTTTAGACCTAACCTAACCTAATCTAGGTATATGGAGAAGAAATTATTTTATAATGGAGAAAAGAAAATTGTTGCAAATAAACAATGTGTGTTTCGGCGAGTCCTGTCCATCGTATATGCATTGGTCGTCCGTGGATTTGCCGATCCTGTGTGTCTATACCTGAAGGAGCCATGACCTGTTGATACTTGTGTCCACCAATAATCAGTTTCTCGGAAGGCACACCCAACCCATATGTTGATGTTGGGGATTAGTACTTTTGTCCACGTAGATGTTATTCTTTCTTCATCCCATCGCTGCTGCCATTCCTCAATTATGCTTTCTCCTATCCTTGTTTCTTCTTGGGATCTCCCTGTGGCCTCTGTTCTGTGCGAGAGGGTTCTTTCTTCAACTAATAGATCTAAGGGAGATGTGCCTGTAATCACCTGCAGGGATCTGGTTGCAGCGGTTCTGTAGGCCATGGCCGATCTCAGTATGCACTTCCTCTGTACTTTCGTCACCATATCGTGATATTTTCTCATTTTGAGTGCACTTTCCTACGTCGGGGCCGCATATGTTGGGGACTAGTATGTAGTACATTGGAATACAGTAGAGTAGACAACTGCATTTATCACCTCTCTTTTTCTCGAGGAGGGTCCTCTAATATTGGGCATAGTCTTTTTAAGCGCTTCTGCTTTCTTAGTCGCTTTTTCTTTTATTTATTTAATGTGCTTGCCGAAGTTCAGATGGGTGTTCAATATTATCCCCAGGTATTTTAATGTTCTTCCTGGTACGATTTCTGTATTCAGTAGTATGAACCTGATTTCCCTCCTTTTTCTCGTGCCCTCCAAGATTATTGCCTCAATCTTCTGCGGGGCTAGCTCCAGATCATTTTGTATCATCCATTTGGCCACTCTGTACAATATTACATTTCCTTTGTGTATCATCTGCTCTGATCATGACACTGAGGTCATCGACTTATGTGATGAGTTCAACCCCATCTAGGTGAGCGTTATGGAGGACATATAACACGTTCCACAGCAGTGGGCCGAGTACGGAACCCTATGGGACGCCTAGTGTTTGTGGATGGCTGAGGTTATTGGTGATGATGATTTTCCTATTGCTGAAGTAGTCTTTTATCAGTTTGGTCAAATATCTTGCTACCTGTCTTTTGTTGAGTTTTTCAATGATAATATTCCAGCCTGTGGTGTAGAATGCATTTTTCACATCAAGCGTAATCATCGCCACCCATTTTTCTTTTGAGTTCCTAGCCATGTCCACTATCTTACCAACAGCCATCACCGTTGATCTGCCTTTTCTAAAACCAAACTGGTTTTCTGCTAGATTTCCTCTTTCTTCGATTGCTTGCGCTAATCTCTCTACTATGATGCTTTCGTTTAGTTTTGCCATTACATTTAGGAGGCAGATCGGTCTGTATCCCGCAGCGGTAATACTAGTTTTGCCTCCTTCCACTGCTGAGGAAATTTCTGGCAGCTAAGCATGCTGTTTAACAGTTATAGGAGACCATCTCCGCACACTTCTCCGAAAATCTTGACTGCTTCTACCGGTATTCCGTCGGGTCCTGGCGCTTTCCTATTTTTCATTTTCTTCATCACTTTGCCAATTTCCTCCGCGGTAAACGGTGGTGGAGGCATCTGTAACATTTCATTTTCCGGCTTCCCGGTTTGGTTTCTTCTTTTCGGAAAAAGTACCTTGGCATATTCCACTTTCTTTTCGGGGGTGAGTCTGTGGGACGGAGTTAGTTTTCCCAAGTGTCTCATGGCTGTTTTGTATGCTTGTCCCCTAACCTAACTTAATCCAACCTAACTTAACCTAACCTAACCTTACCTTTTTTTTGATGAGGTGGAAACCCTCATGGGCACCAGCCGCTTATATTCTATCACGAGCCGTTAGTGGCGGACTTTTACCGCCCAAAACCATCACGTGCCACTTCTGTACTCGGAAATCTCATGATGATATTCATCAAGTACAGACGGCGACTGTCTACTCTGGGTTATCCCTATCTCTTTCATGTTCCCTCTCCTCATTCTCCTTTGTCTTCATCACTTTGCGTAAGAAGAAGGCCCCACTTTTCCATTTCCTTTACTTTTCCACCATGTTTGGTATTAGATTAACTGGGGTAATTCGCACATTCCAATTAGCTTCCAGTTTTCTTCTGTCTTCCAACCACCTGTTACAGTAGAAGAGAGTGTGAGCCGGGTCATCTCTTTGTTGGCAGTAAATACATCAATTATCGTCGGTCTTTTCTATTTTGAATGTGTAGCTGCGGAAACTTTCGTCTTTAAAAGGACATTGCATCCAGCTTCCTATATCGGGAAACAGTCTCTTTGTCCATTGGACTGTCATATTATTTCCGTCCCATATCCCTTGCCATTCCCGTATAGTTTCCTGCCTCTCCTCCTTTTTTATTTCTACAGTGGACTCTTCCCTGTTATTTATCCTAGATCTTTCTTTTACTAACAGATCGACGGGTGGGGTACAAGTGATGATACATATAGCCTGCTGGGAGACTGTTCTGTATGTTGAGGCAAACCTCAATAACATCTTTCTCTGTGTTGCCAGAAGCATGTTTTTGTTTCCTGGGTCCTCTAAGGACTATAGCTTCTGTTTTCTGAGGTGCTATATTCAGGCCGTTTAGCGTCATCCAGTCTACGATTTTTTAATGGCTACATTACCGTTACCGATTAGACCTTTCTTCTTTTTGGCTTTCACCACAAGGGCCAGGTCATCCGCGTATGCCGTTGTGTGGCAGTCATTCGGTAGGTTGAGTTTCGAGACACTATCATATAGAACATTCCATAGCACCGGTCCAAGAACCGATCCTTGAGGAACCCCCTCCGACATTTCCCGTATCTGCTTTCCTACCAACAATTTTCTCTCTGTTAAATAGCTCTCGACTAGGGCGACCAGGTACCTACTTATACCTATTTCAGAGAGTCTCCTAACAATAAGGTGCCACTTTGCCGTATTGAATGCATTTTTGACATCGATTAAGACTGCCAACGCTCATGTCTCGGTTCCCTCCTTGGTTTTCTCTACCAACCTAACCTAACTTAGCTTAACCTAACCTAACTGAACCTAACCTAACCTAACATAATGACATTAAAGCGCCATGGTAGCTAGAAAAGTCACACCGTGGCCGATAGTTATGTTGATAATTCTAAGGCATCCATGAGAAACACATCAAATGTACTCAAAAATAGTATTAAAAACATTTCTATTCCCACTAATTCAAATTCTCAACGATATGGAATAAGACCGTCCTGCTCCCACATCGTCGACGGAAAATCATTAAATAATTTTAATAATGTAACTATAAATGTACATAATTATAACAAAAATTAACCGTTATAGAGTAATTTATAGGAAATAAGTTTTGAATCATTCAACTGTGTTCTGACTGACTGACTGAATTAGTTTATTATTCAAAGCCATAATCTCAAACAAATATATTGTACCATTTCTTTCTACGGACAGTCGTAGAAAAAGTATAGTACGCACCTCGAGGATAAGACCAATTACTTCCAATCGCGAATTATCGCACTCGGCTAACGCCTCGTGCTTACAATTTTTCGCTCGAGGGTTATAGGCTTCGGCTAACGCCTCGTGCTTACAATTTTTCGCTCGAGGGTTATAGGCTTCTTATCCTACTTGGTACATAATATACTATTACTCAAAATTTTACGAATAATATGTATCTCAATCTAATGATCATACTAGTTTGATAACGTCTGACTTCAGTTCAATATCCCGGACTATTTATACGATTCTGTTTACATTTCTTTCTTGTACTTTTTCAAATGATTCGAAAATAAATATTATTTTGTCGTCAGAACATATTTTGCAAAGTGTATTTCAATTTGTTGATTTATTTGTTCAGAAAATGAATTGAGTAATTAAATTTTCTCATATTTAGTGTTCCAGCTTTCCAAATCATAGATCATTCAAAAAAGTACTTAACTATTGAACGTTCGACTTCCACTAATTTATTTCCATTTTTGCGGGTTGAAAATACAGTTTTCTGTTTCATGGTGCGGTTTAATGTGATTAACTAATGGGACAATGAAAACCCGTAAGTTGTGATTTAAACATTTCATATATTTCAAAAATGTGTGGTTCGGGAATACTCATTATTTTCAATTAATAGTAAATATAACGGTTGCAGAGTTTCCTGTTTCAGTATTGTTTCATTTTTTGCTCAGTATTGTCATAATAATAATTTGGATGCCGGACAGACGTATACTTACCACGGGGTGAAACAACGCCGCTCACAAAAGGTAACAACACTGAAGATCTCTCTCCGCGGCAAGTATCAGCACAAACTTCGACAGAGATCTGGTCATCAAACTGTCGGGGAAATAGAAAGTTGCTGCAACGAATATGCTTGCCGTTCCAATCTTACTCTACTGTTTGGAGTAGTGAAGTGGACTCGGGAGGAGCTGTATCAAATCGACGTAAAGACCCAAAAAATGAAACATCAGTATGGGAGTTTGCATCCCAAATCATCCGTTCCACGGTTGTACTTCCCCGACAAAAGGGAGGTCATAGACTTTTGAGTTTGGAATGTCTACATGACAGAAAGGTATTGGATATAGCCTGTAAAGTCGTCAGGAGTTCGGATCCCCTTTTCTGCGGAAACACAAGGATAAGCCAATGCATGGGGTCTTCTTCAATAACATTGGAGACCTTGGCTTATCAAAGCGCTTGAGTTTGGCTTTCCTCAGGTCGAGTAGGCTGAAGTCGGAGACTGTCTTGCCAGGATGGTGTCTTCAACATCTTAGTCTACCACAGTCGCGTGATGGGTATAAAGGTTTCCGACACAAGGTGCAAGGCCTATCGCGAGGGGCCCGAGACCCTAACGGACTTGCTATCAGCATGTCCAGCATATGCGGTCTCGGCCTTTATCCATCGACATAACGCGGCCCTCAGAGTGCTATATTACGATCTCGGCACTCTTACGGTATTGACGAGACACCAGTGTTGCCCTACGCTCCGAGGGATATTGAATCCGTTGCGGAGAACGAGAAGTGTCGAATTTAACGGAACTATTCGTTCCTCACGCTCAGGCTCATACAAGCTGATGGGCCTGATGTAGTCACTATCGACCACCAGAGCAAGACGACATTTGTCGTGGAGGGGAGGAAAAATGAATAAAATGCCAAGATTTTCTCTTCGAACTCCGCAGACTCTATACAGACCACTCTGTCAAAATGGTTGTTCTGATTATTAGAGTCCTTGGTGGAATGATGTCCTCTCTACTCTGGAATCTCAAAATCATATCGGCTTACCACACTAGGGCGGAAATCTTAGCCGGACAGATGCAGAAGGCCATCATTCTTGGCTCATTGTGTTTGCTCAGGGCACATGATTCTCGGACCCAATGATCACTTACCCCACGGCGTGGGGAGTGGTCGTTGATTGATGATGCTGACGCGCCTTCCCGAATGTATCGGGGCTACGGGGGATAGGGCCTGACGAGCGCATATTACCGTAAAACAAAATAATAATATTAATAATAACGTTTATTGATTATTGACTCATAGATTCATAAATACATTTTCTTACTTTCGAATAAACAGAGATACCCGCAAAAGTCGTACCTGTGGGTAGGTTTCAACGGCTATTCTAAAAGTAACAGTTGTATCCAACGCATTAATGATTATATCACGATTATTCAACCATGATTTTTCCATCCATAATTTTTCTTCTCGTTCAGTTCGTCCTGTCCCTGGTATCAGTGATCGCTGAAGAGTTACCGTGGTTTCTGTCATATATCTGATGTCGGCCGATCACAACTGTATTCCCCACCAAGGGCGATAAGAGTATCGTTTTTTATTTTAGCTGAATCGTATATATTTCTTGCTACCTTGAGATGTTCATATATGAATTTTCTTCTTTCGTAAATTTTTCTTGGATAGTCAAGGGAAATGAATACTTTTTTTGAGTTCGGCTGAGTTCGCTTTCGTGCTGAATGAGATTTTCACTTCCCCATTATCTATGTGATAAAAAATGAGATTATATTTTTTCGAATTATTTTCTAGAAAGTTAATTTTTTTCTTCAGTTTCTGATTTTTTTCAGCTAGTTCGTCATTTTTATTCTTGACTTCTTCAAGTTCTGGTCGCGAATGGTTTCTGAGTCCGGCTATTTCATTTTTCAGATCTGTATTTCTTTCTTGATTATTTCACATAAATCATCCATAGATACAGGCATATGATACATGAAAATATGTCCAAGGAAGAAAGTGGCTTTCGAAATCCTTTGCAGCAATAGAGCTTCGATTTCGAATGCATGTGTAGTGAGAAAAATGCCATCATGGCGTCGTCAATCGATAAATAAAAAACTGAGTCTTAATAAAATTCCCTTCAGATCATTATCGGAAGTACCTAGTAGTTCACTGAAGATATATTGTATGAAAAAGTCTTGCTGAAAAATTAGTTGCAAACTTAATAATAATAATGCTAATTCATTTCAATTAATAAGGTTGTACAGAGTGATACAAGTGGGTTGAATGTACAGTACGACAAAATTTGTTTGAATGTGATTGACAATGTTTCATGATGAATTTCACCAGTTCAGACTTCCATTGTCTAATATATAAAATGATTTGAAATCCCTGAAACAACTAAAAAAGACGAATTCAAAATGAATAGCTATAAATAACAATTATATTAAGCAAAAAAAACCTGAAATGAAATAATAGTATAATAAAATACGAGTAAAAATTAAACAATTGAACAAAAATTAAAAATAAAGAAATACAAAATGAAAATAAAGATAAAAATAAAAAAGTTAAGAGATTTCAAGCCAAGTTAGTTCACGATGTTTCGATTGTTAGTGTCCACAATCGTCTTCGGGTGATGACTGGACTGATTCCTCCGAGAGAAATATGAGATATGTTGACGATACCTTCATAATATGGAACCATAAGAATACTGAACTAGATGCCTTCCTGAAACACATCAACAACGTGATACCTTCCAACACTTTCACAATGGAGAAGGAAATCCACGACGAATTGCCATTCTTAGACGTTTTGGTGAAGAG
>WOGN01006152.1:0-12635 GCA_015342105.1 Leptinotarsa texana
AATCTTCAGATTCGTAGGGGGCTGTAGAGAATTAATCATTCCTCAGAGCCGAAGGGGACTGTGTGGCATGGTGAAGTTATTAGAAACGCATCTAAATGCACAAAATGGATAAATTAAAATTGTTTAGCAAACAAAATATAGCAACAGCTTTAAGTACAGCTCAAAAAGAGGCCATAATTTCTTTTAATAATCAGGTTAGGGAAAATCGGTCAAATTTAAAAAGACTTATCGATATTATGATTTATTTGGGTTCCCAAGAATTAGCTTTTCGTGGACACGATGAAACCGAAAATTCGATTAATCGCGGCAATAACAAGAAACTTTTAATGTTATGGGGCAAATATGATTCACAATTTGGCACTTTTTTAAAGGGTAGCGTTTTTTCGGCCACCTCAAAAACCATCCAAAATGAGCTTGTAAACAGTGTGGCACATATTATTAAGGAAAATATAAGCAAGGAGATTGAAAGTGTTTCTTTGTTTGCATGGGAATTTGATGAAACTACCTATATTACCTGTACATCACAACTTTCAATCGTTTTAAGATATGTCAAAGATGGTAATGCGGTAGAATGTTTTATGGGTTTTCATGATGTTTCATCTGGGCGTACAGCTGACGATTTGTTTAAGTTCTTTAATTCGTACGTGCGACACCTATAATTTTAGGCAAAAGTTAATTGCGCAATGTATATAATCTTTATGACTTTAGCCTCCCCTGTTCCCCAATACACGAGCCGTCACTGCTAGGTTTGTATGTACCCACATATAAAACTTGTAACACATGAATTTCGTTAAAATCGAAACGTAAATTTGAAGTGGTGATTTGATAATGTCTAATTTCGAGAACAGTCCATATTTGCTATGTACAATTGGTGCAACGAGTCATTCCTCAAGCTGCCCTCTCTTCATATCATGCTTATATTCAATCTAGGATAAAATATGGAATTATATTGTTAATATCTCTACGCGAATAAAACGATAGCTGCAGCTGATAATCCAAAAGGATGAAAGAGTATTGAAGTAGTTTTAAAAAATAGGTTTTTTGAATCATCTTTCGGCAAAGGGATAGACACACAACTGCGACTATGAAATTCAACAATTGAGAGAAAATGACATAAAACTTCCACTTTTCAACTACTCAATTCCTAACATGATGAGTAGTATTTGCAACCTTTGGTGTCAAATGAAACTATTGATTATACACCAGAACAAAAATACCGTCCCAAAACGCGCATTTCGCTAAACATCATCCGAAGATGACAAAGTCTTGGTTATCCAGATAATGCTAGTCAATGCCTAACTGGATGAGTAGAATTTGCAACCTCTAGTTTGAATGAAACTATTTATATTACTAATATAATATTCGAAACGCGTGTAACTCGGAGTGCGTTTCGCTAATTGGGTTAGCATCATCAGGAGATGAGTAAGTCTCAGTTATCTCCTGTAGTACTAGCACGGATAAAGTGTTTTCGATATACTCCATGCCTAGTTGAAAGTAGCTAGGTTTGAAAGGCAAAATGCAGATATTTCTCATAGAAGAAAAATAACACTTTGTTCTTCATTATCACGTATGCGATACTAATAATATAGCTCGTTTTTTTAAAAACAAAGAATAATGACTTGAGTAAATTTATTTAAAACTCAGGTGTCGGATAGATCGGCGTAGGTTTATAAGTTGACTTGTGACTCTTGCCCAAAACTGTATATTGGCCAAGCAAGGAGAACATTTTCCCAAAGAATTAAAGGCATAGAAGTAGTTTTTTGAGTGGGAAGACCAATTGAACATTCGCAAATAATTTTTTGACAAAGGGATACGAGTTTAACTAAAAAGTATTGCATTTGGAAGAGAAATGTTCAAAACTCGACATTTTGGAATGCTTATAAATCAGTAGATTTAAGAATTCGGGATTATTGCTCAATAATCAATTGATTCCCTTCATTGAATTTAATTTGCAATGAGGAAATTGGTGATTACGACATATCTTAAAAGTAGATAAAATGAAGTATCAGGTAGTCATTATTCTTCCAGAAAAGGTAAATATTTGATGTAATGAGTTCATCAGGTAGTAATAGTAATTAGGATTCAAATTACTATAAAAGCATGACACATAATTCGTTCAGTCAATTTTCCGACGCCTAAATCATTGTATAGCGAAACACGTGTCGCAGTTTTGTAAACTGTCAAATGCAAATCTCACATTGAAGTGTTTTTTCAATACGTTATGCAAAATATGTTACAATTTCGCAAATTTAAGAAATTGATATAAACGATATAGAAATTCCAACAAACATGTATAATGATATGAGTGTTTTATTAATTCAATATTTAACTTGTAAATGAATAGATTTCGGAAGGTGAATACACTAATTAGAATGAATGAATCGAAGAGTTTTGTATTAAAGCGTATAATTCATCGTCATAATCAGTGCTCAGCTGGAAGTAAGTAATCTAATTGAAAAAAAGTTTTTTGTGAAAATTAAGTTTTCTAAATTTTGAGGTTATGAATTTATCAAATTGTAGATGATTAATTACTAGTCAAGCAACAGAAAGTATCGAAAATCGAGTACATCTGTAAAATTTGATTTGAATAAAATTGATTAGCCTAATAACATATATTGAAGTCATGAGGTCAATATGTAATATGAATGAAGGACAACTTGCGGCAGAATGTGTTATGTTGAAAATAGTGATACCAACTTGAGGAGTGATCCACAATTTTTTTTGTTGTAGAGAAGCCAATATAAAAACATATTTTTTTATTGATACATTTTAAATTTTTATTTACGAATCATAATCCTTTGATGAAGAGGAAGCAAATCTCTGTATAGGGTCAATTGAGTATTCAAGTAGTGATTACTGTTAGAAAGTTCTTTGGATATCTCCAGCTCTTCAAACAAGTCCAGTCTGAGGAAATTTCTATTGTCAGTTCGATGTAAAATTTTGGAATTTCTATTAGGACCATAGTTGTGATTGTGAAATTTGATATGGTTGCAAAATGCAGATTTTTCAGGTTTTTAAATGTTCATTAATGCAAGTAATGAGAGGTCTACAAGTTCTACCAATGTAAGATACAGCACAATCAGAGCTGTCAAGCTTGTAAACTCCACTCCACTTCATAGTAGTGGTAGTATTTTATAAATTTAGGTTACCATAATGTACAAACTTTCATTAAAAATATAGTTCTTCAATAAGTATAGGTACAGATGCAATCATAAACATATATTGAAATTCATTATCTTTTCTGATATGCTGCAATAACACTAGTTTGAATGTATGAATACTTTCGTTGTTTCTCAAATAATCAGGCCGTTTGTTAAATTCCACTAGTCCTCTGAAAAACAGACTAGTTACCGCTGACCTTGGGTTTGACCTGGATACATTGGAGCTTATATTGGTCAACTTCATTGTTGACTTCGATTGAATCATTGAAATAGCTCAGAATGTAGCATAGAAGTCAAAATGTTGCTGAATTATGCAGTTGAGTTAATACTTAAATGTGGGGCCACTTTAGAGAAAAAATATTTTTATAATTTTTTTTTATAATATAATCAGCATGAGTATTGAGTCTCAATGTTCTATATCAATCATGAAACATAGATATTTTATCTCAGTAATAATTTCAAGATATTCCAAGATATATTATGAAATGACAGATTTGTTTCAATATACATTTTATTTTCTCTTTCTCAGAACATGTAAAATCTTTGGGAAATTATGAAACAACAATAAAAATTAATTGGCGCTCCGGAGCGACTTCACTGATTCCAGTAGCGCATTTGCTTTTTCAGCTGCAGGAAATCCCGGAAAATTCTTCAGCACCACATCATCTGAAGATATTGATCTGTCAGTGTCCTCTCTATTATAAAACAAAATGTAGGTTGTCTCCAGAGGCTTTCTATTACTCCATCTTGATACAACAAGACGTGGGAATATTCCAAAGAAAGGAAGGAAGCAATCGATTTCAAAAAGGCAACTCTATACAAATATGTGTAGATCGTACAAAGAAGTAACTTGCAGGCACAAACTGGAAGAAAAATTCCTCCTGAAACAGCTGTGTACTTTCATATAAGCATTGAATTACACAAAAGAAAAATACTTTCGATACAAATATTTTTATTTAAACACTGAATTATACAAAAACCAATTGTTTCTACTCAGTTTGTATTCCAAATGTTCGTTATGGAATTCAATCAGATATCATTCACAGGATTTCTACACAGCTTCCTGAATGGAAAGTAAAAATTTCACTTACATGTAACATGTCATCCTCTCTGGTCAAAAAGAATCTTGTTTATATTGAAAGGGTTATATTTTTAGGAGTGACTAATTTTTGAGAAAGATGGATCGATAGTAGAAGGCCAAAAACTCTCTTTCCCAAAAAGGAGTCACTTCTAAAAATAATACCCTTTCAATCTTTTTCTCAATTTTTTTTCAAATACATTCACATCTTCTATAGAAACATTCTCATAAAGAATATTTTCATAACATCCAACTGTACTAAGGGCGCCTCCTTGCCGAAAACGGATCAACGGGGAACGGTTCGGCCGAACGCCAGCCAACTTAGTTAAACTTTTGGCCGTGAATGTATTCTTTTGTTCTAAGCAGTGATTGGTCGGCAAGTTAGTTCACGAGGGTTGGTGACGTCGCTGCTAATGTTGGGGTACGTTATGCCGCCCCAATCTTGCCGTTCCCCGGCCGCCACCCTTCTTCGCCTACGAAAATTAGAGGAGGCTGAAGGACCTGCGAGAGATTTTGATTTATTTAAGATAATGCCGTACGATATGTCATGTGGCGGTGAAAGTATATGGAATTGGTAAGGAAAATTGAGTGACTTCAGCTTTTGCGGGGTTTATTTTCAATCTAAGTTGACAGTTAGTCATGACATCAACAAAAAAAATTTCTCAACACACAGCGCATATAACTTCGTTGCAGGACTTTTGATAATACTCTTGCACTTACTTCTTTGTATATTACCTCATTTGTTCAAAATTAAAATATGGCTCTTTGATATGAAGTCCTATTCACAATCAACATATTCTTTATATCGAAATAGTTCAGAATAGAACAGAAAGAATATTACCTCAAAGAGGTTCAGATTACTTCTGCTCAAGTTTCGTTTTATTTCATTGAAAAAATGTCTAAAAGAGGCTTCAGTAATGTTTTTTGTATGAAATTTTGAACGCCCAAATTTACTGCTCCGTATTTTATTGTCTCATAGATTTAGTTGTTCCTCGACTAACAACTAGAATAGTCTGTCTTTTTTTATACCACAGAGCTCAAACCCACCTACTATTATTTTAAGTTTCGATACATTTTATGTGCACCAATTTCAAAGAAATATACGACTATTGTGACGTTTCTACTTGTAATATTATAGAACTTGAGCTATATTATTATCATCATTATTATTACTATTATTATGTAAAATAAAATGCATGCAACAAATTCATACAACGATTCAGTAACAGAACTTTGGATGTAATAATAATGAAAAATAATCAATAATGGAAAAAAGTTTCGGGTTTCTACATATCCATGTTTATACAAAAAAATGTGAGAATCTTACAAAACCTTTTTTTCCCAAATATTATTCTCTACGAAAAATATACCCCTTTCAATTCGAATTTTGATAATGTTCAATAATACTGTGATCTACAAAAAATGATATAGGATAAAGTCACGTTTCGTCATGTACTACCCTAAACTTTTTAAATTTGACTTTTTTTTGAAGATCCTAAAAATCCAGAAAAAATGTTACTCAGTTTCCCATTTTTTTTCAATGTTTTAAGTATTTCGTTCTACCGATTTTTAGCATTTCGTAGTGTCAATAATCGCGTAAACCAGTTTTTCTTCATTCTTATTACACTATATTGTATAGTTTGAAAATGTCCGTATAGGAAGAAACTGCAGTAACGTTAGTTACAAATAAAAGTGGTAAAAAACATAGAAAGTTTCATTTCTCTGTTCTTCATTATGATTTCTTACCTAACGCCTACATCCATCAACTCATTACACTCGTTTTCTTGCTGGCTTTGTATCCAGTTCAATTATTTTTTGACCAAGAATTTAATAACAGACATACCGGAAATATCATGGATCACCTTCAAGAGTCAAATGTTATTTGAAGAATCATCAATTCATTTCTCAATGCCAGCTCTAGTTGATTGACTTCAATGCAAGATGTCGGAATAATGCACCTGAATTGCTTCCAAACTCCCGAAACCCTTTTGAACAAAGCCTTTATGAGCACTTATAAGTAACTGATCACTTATTGAAGTAAAACCGTAATGGGTTAACGAATTTTCAATATATTTTTTGACTATTTTCCCTTTCTGTGGGGTCAACACTTCAAGGTTTGGAAAGAATGAGTTGCCTATATAAAGGTACACAATAAGGTATATGGGCTCAAAGCAACGAAAAACATAAGTAAAGCAACATATTGAATCAATATAACAGATGAGGTAATTGAGTAACGTAAATTTAGGAAGAATCTTCCTGAACCCTTGACTCAAAGCAACGACTTGAAGCAACAACTTAAAGCAATATAGAAAATATAGTATAGCAAACATGGTAAAGCAATTTAATAGATAAGGTAATTGGGCAACGTAAATTCAGGAAGAATCTTCCTATGCCGACTTGAGGCAACGACTTAAAAAAACGACTTAATGCAATATAATGTATTATAATAAACAGGCAATAAAATATAGTATAACAAACATAGTAAAGCAATATAGCAGATAAGGTAATCAGGAATCGTAAATTTAGGAAAAATCTTCCTGAATTCTCGACTCAAAATAACCACTTAAAGCAACACTTGAAGCAACGACTTGAAGCAACGAATATTCTTGAAATATAGTAGATAGGTAATAAGGTTCAATGTTCATTGTTCTTCTGTATGAACAAAGACACATTAACATAGTATTTTTGAAAAATTGAATGTGAAATTACCTCACTTCAACAAATGTTGGATAACCCTGAAGACAAGCAAGATGTTGGAAAATGACTGAGGGGACAAATATATTGGTCAGACTAAGCGAACTGTTAAAACTCGTTTCAAAGAACACAAAGCACCTATCCGCTTTGGAGACCAGAAAAATCTAGTGTCGCTCAATACTCCTTAGAGTAACATGTAACAAATGAAAACAGTCTAAAACTGTTGAATCTGTACACGGCACTAGATTTTTGAGGGCTTTTGGAAGTCTGTCCAGTGTGTCATGAGAACTACGAACAGTAACAAAGGTCCCATTCCAATTAGACACACATTGATGTGTGTCTAATAGTGAAAGTCTGCCCCGTAAGACCAAGTTCAGTGTTAGAAATGGGTCTACTTCATGTCTGAGAACGCCAACTTGATTGGTGAAGCGCAGGTCGGCAAAAGAATTGCAATTTCGGTTTTTGAGAACAGTTTTTGCTTTGAACTTATTGTATGCTGGAGGTTTCATTTACTCCTTTAAGTATACATTTGCCCATTTTAAATTCATAAATTGAGGTTGACTGAGTTTTATAAACTTTCTTCTTCAGATGAAAACTGTTGAGAACTGTTCTTCCATTAACCAGCTGATGTCTGTATGAACGACAACCCTCAGAAATCCATCTTGTGTGAGATAAAGTTGATACCTGAATAAAAAATATATGGGATCAGATCTAGAGATATTGGAGGCTGTTCTGTGGGTGGTCTCCTTCGGCTGGCCACAAACATTTTTTCACCACTTCAGTAGCAATCAGGAAGAATTTGAATTAGTGGTAATTGAACAGATAGTCCTATTGTGCTAAATAATTTGAGTCAAATAGACCTTCATCGTCGGAACTTTCCAAGCCAATCAGAGTGACAAACTGTGGCAGTAAATCTTTACCAATTCATCCCGTATGAAAACAACTCAAAAACGCATTACACTAACGATTTCGAGCGAGTGTTTTGAAAGGGGCAACCGGAGTGACAATTATATTGTGACCATGACTACTTGGGAAATAAGAAGGGATTAATTAACCCTTCTGCCACCCCTAGATCATGCTTATTGAAAGTTACACGCAAATGACTATGACTCATTTAACTATTTCTCAAGTGGTTTTTCGGGAAGGACGCGAAGTTTTAATAGAAGGGGACATATGGGATTTTTTATGATGGAAGTAATGAATGTGTTACACTGTTTCTCGACACAGTTTTGAATTGACGTTTGTACAGGGTGAATCATCTGCGATGCAGTATTTGTATACTAACCGAAACCCTTTTCAGAGTACTCTGTCATTGATATTTCTGTGGAAAATAATGTTGCACAGATGAATTCTCCGAAGACAGTTAAATTAATTGATATAATTCTTAAGAATCATACAAAATGTAATGCCCATATGCAAAATATTCAAGTACTTAACAAGTTTTACATATCTTTAAGTGAAATAATGGATATAGGCCAACTTTTTTATCCTAAACAAATCATGTATCAACCTTAAAATACAAATGAGTCAAAAGCTAACGGCCACAACTAACAGACAATAAATAAATTAATATCCTTCGAGAGACCATTGAACAAATTTACCTCGCATCCAAACTGTATGTTGTCATTCGTTGCCATTTTAAATATCTCAATTCTTTTCATTTAGTCAAATGTAGAATCAAAACAGACTCACAAAAATGAAATTCTATAATTCATAGATGCAAAAAATCATTGAAAAAATGTAGTAATATGTATTTAAGGTATATACGTATGGATGTGCTATATGAATCTTTGATGACGTATTTGTATTCGAAATATCATAGATTGAAGAATTTATTTTTTGTATAAACTTGTACTTACTCCTACTTGTTTTTACCGAATTCATTCACAAAAAGAGTGTATATACATGTGAAGAAAACTCACTCACAGGTCTAGCATTTCTGATTCTTTACAACATTTATTCGTTTCTCCTTGTAGTATTATAATTGCGTATTTATCAAATCCTACATTATATTTTATATATGATAACTGTATTTGAAATTATTCCTGTTTTCATTATATTTTGTATGTGAATAAAAATTACCAATATTATTATTATTATTATTATTCCCCAAGCGCTGGTGGCGCCCTAGCCTCGAAGCTCCGATATATCAATGAAGATGCACCAGAATTGTCAACCAATGACCTCTTACCACACCGTGGGGTAACTGCTCTTTGGGTCCGAGAATCATGTACCCTAAGCAGACACAATGAGCCAAGAATGACAGGATTTATCATTTATCCAGCCAAGATTTGTGCCTCAGTGCCAAAGTCATCATATAGAAATAGGCAGAAAAGCTGGAACAGACAAAACTACCTAATAAATTCTATGGCATTCTAAAAGAATTCATATTGCTTCAAAAATATTTTTAAATCAAATACTTCAAACTGAAAACTAAACATATCATTCCTTATCATTGGCTCATTATTTTCGATGAATCAAAGAACCACAAAAATTATTTTGTGTCATTATTTATTTCTTTCTTTACATCATGTATCTATTTAACTATTCCCATGCGACAATTATGAAACAAATTCATCCAGATAAACTGAAACATCACCTTCATTGTTTCAAATTCATTCACGAATTATCTCGATATTTTTGCTAAAACTCCCAGAAAGAAACTCGAAAAATCAACAGCGAACCATTTAGTTCTCAAAGGATAAGATAGCGGCATGCGAGAGAGACACTAACTTTTTTATTTCCATAATCTCGGAAAGCTATGCAGAGCAAAACGGTTTAATAAATAACAAATAAAATTGCAGGATAACCGAAATAGCGGAGCTTTCCACTTCTTTAGGTATGTGAGCAATGCCAGGAAAGAATCCTGGTTTCATTTTTACTCCTATAAATCACGGTGAATCGCTTTAATAAAACAGCTCGCCATAGGCGGGTAAGGCCTTTACTGATTATGCCAACGGACAGTTCTAAATTTAAAAATAAATCACGGAGTCTGTAGAACAGACGTAACAACGTTCAGTGTATGATTTTTCTTACCAAAACATAATATTTCAGGTGAGAGAACTAGGTTACGAAAATTCATTTCCAAATTCCTAAACCATCCATTCCAAGAATTCTCTACATTTCCAGGAGTCTCAAAAAATTAATATTCAGGCATTTTTCAACTGCCGAATAATGTTTTAACTATAAACTACCAGTTAGTACCAGTTGCTCACTTCAATAACACATCCTTTAACGATTACACAATAATGTATCTATGTACAGAAACCTTTTATTTCAAGCCCATTATACGTGAAGATATATGTGATGCTATAGGCTCTCTAAAAAATGTGAAATCTACGAAGGGGAGCAAAGATATGACTCCCCATATATCTGGGATTACAGCAGATATAATCAATTTTTCATTCAAAAAGGGGTCATTTCCTTCTGACCTCAAGATAGGAAGTCCAAGTTTCAAGAAAGGAAATCAACTATGTCTCGATAATTTTGGTACACGGTGTAATATGTAAAATAATCGAAAAATGTATATATACGCAAATGCTTTTCCATCAGCACTAAACACCTTACTCTATATGCTGATGATACCACTGAAGCAGAAACGTATGAAGAGCTCATTGCAAAAATGAACATACTCGCAAAGGAATTCACCAGATGGTGTGGGAGAAATTATCAGATGTTAAATTCTGCTAAAACAGTTTGTATGCACTTTTTCAGCAGAAATAAAATATGATATCTGAGAATAGCAGTAAATAATAGTGAAGTTCCTTTTGCGAAATCCACCAGATTTCTAGGTGTTTTTACGGACAATAATATGGGACGGAACAGCAATGTCAATTACATTTGCAAGAAATTGTATAGTAGATTCTTTGCTGTATTGCAATTGAAAAATAGTTTTTTGACGAGTCAGTTGATCAGCATTTACTATAATATCGTTTATTCCCACATTTCTTATAATATTTTTCTTTGGGGTGTTGCAGTGGTAGCATCCAGGGTTTTCGTTTCTCAAAAGTGGATTATACGATCAATGTTCAACCTAGATCGTCTCTGTAGCTGTAGAGTAGGCCCCATGTATCTTAGGCCACATCTGACCCATTGTACATCCTCCCATGAAGGATGTACAATGGCCAAAACTTGCAGAATACATACCCTTATTCACAATAACTTCGGACATTCGCATAGGACAGTTTTATTTTCCTGTTCACACATCGTGACCTTAAATTCACCTCAGGATAATGTTATTATCTACCGAGGCTTTCGCTAAACTTTGGTGGCACTAGCCCTGAGGTGACACGTTGTCTGTTCAAGGCTAATAGGGCTTGTCCGTTATCAGTGCAAATTGTTATGTTTTTGCCAGAAATTCCTGTCCTAGACCATAGAGAAACATATCGTAATCATTAACATGGAACTAGTCTGTATGAGAGAAGCCCAATATGCAAAGGAATTCAATTTCTGAATCACCTGCCTGCCTGTATAAGATTGGAAGACAATGTCAATGTTTTCAAAATAAATCTCAAAAACTTGGAATGAATGTTACTATGACATATCGGAATTCAGGAACTCGGATGCCCTGGTTATTATTATTTACTTCAATAGTTCCAATATTGTCCTTTTAGCTGATTAGGTATATGTAAAATATGTGCTGTTTTCTACTTGACTGTTCCAATATCATGTAAATATGATCTGACTGGAATAAAAATTATTATTGTTATGATTATTATTTTGAGAAATATGCAAATTTTCAATGGATCATCAAAGACTACCTTTCTAGCATAGATTATATCCCCCATATATTATACCCTGCGCCACTGTTCCACTCCTACTTCGAACTTATGTAGCGCAGATTTGTCGTTGGAACACCAGCCATTTTCGAGCTCAAATATTTTTATACGTTCACTTTGTCTAAAGGGATGTGTTGTATTTTTCATTAGATATGAAGAGGGTAAAAAATACCAGCAAGTCAGAATGTAATATGGAATGTTTTGAGGGGTTTCGAGTTTTATATTTTCGTGTATTTTTCATCCCTCTCGTGTCTTATATGTGTTTTACCACATCGGTGGTTTCTCGGGTTTTGACTTTTGGATGGTGAAATAAATCTGTGAAGTTTGTCAGACGAAATACTCTCAAAATAAAGTCGGAAGTATAAAATTGTCGCTTTTCCGTTGAGTCTGGGCAAACGACATCTTGTCTTTTATAATAAATTTGTTATATTAGCCTATAATACTAACTACATGAAGGGTTATGTAGGAAAACGATTTTCAAAAATGAAAAAAATATTAGATATGGTAATAACTGTCGAGTTATCACAAGACTCCCAGACTCTAGAATGGATAAAATCTTATCTGCACGCACGTCGCCAGTACGTTAGTCTCTCAGGAGTAACTGAGAAAACGGTGACCACTTGTAATTCGAATTATCTTGACATCAGTGTAGGTGTTCCTCAGGGGTCAGTAATGGGCCCAATATTGTTTCTAATATATGTAAATGATATCGTTAAAGTGAACCCATCCAAACATCTCACATTGTATGCGGACGATACGTCCATACTTATTTCCAAACAATCTAATTATTCTCTAGAAAAAAGTTGTAATGAAGTTCTTTCTAATCTCTATGGTTCTGTATGAATTCATTGCATCTAAATACAGAAAAAACTCAGTCAATACATTTTCACAACAAAAGACAAAAACAAGTGCCTACCATTCAAG
>WOGN01006153.1:0-12634 GCA_015342105.1 Leptinotarsa texana
AGATCAGTTATGACCCATTCGTCCCTCTGACGAAGAACAGTTCGAAGGGTAAGGGAGCAAGGCTCCAATCCTGACTTAAATTAAGATGGCTATCGATTCGAACTTTATAGCATTTGCTGCTCAGGTAGTATAATCTCAAATTCCACTGTTGTTTTCATGATGCTGCCTCGGAAAATATACCTCAATATATGTAGAATCTATATTTTAGTTTTGTTGGCAATGATCTATAGGTTTCAAGCCTAACACTACGATATGGACACTTCCAAGTATGAGGTAACGGACAAAGTGTTTCAGCTTTCCTTATACCTACCCTAAATTTTTGGGGAAATAACCGTTTTATTTGTAATTCCAAACAGTTTTCAAATCTCCGGTGCGTTCTGAGAATTGTTATTATTATAATTGTTGGTCAGAATTGAATCACTGTTATAGATAATTCATCATGATAATGATCGAATGTGTTAGGATTTTCAATTAATTATTGTTGGTCTTTTTTCTAAATGTACCTAAAATAACCACAGGTGACGTTTAGAAGTTGTTAAAATTCAAGGTCAAATGGAGTTCAAATTATTGACAATTTTGGATACGGGATATTTTAAGAGTGTTCACAGAATTTTTTCACTGTTTTGAATCTTATCTTTGCTCTATGTTATTTGACTAAGTAGAGATAGTGAATATCGTTTGGCGGGAATTAGATTAGGGCTAACAAAACGCATCTTTTGATTTATAAAATTACAAGGGTTAGTTGTAAAATAAACATTGTTCTGATATCTAAAAATAGTTATTAAAAAATGGAACATTTCAGTGGATCGGTTTTTCTGAATAATGAATCATTTACCTTATACCTCACAATTTGAACAAAGTTGTTTTTGTGTGGATAATTACAGGGAGTTAGTAACGATTTGTTGAAATTTCAATGGGGATTATTTTACTGCTCCATTTGAAACATTGATGAATACGTTACTATATAAAAAATTAGGAACATTTTTATCTTTCCTAGATGGTTTTTTCAGAAGTGAGTCGTTGAAAACATTTTTCTATTTGCTAATCATAACTATATTATGAAAATAATCGCTAGGATGATGAACAAATGGAAAAAACTGGAAAATCAATCACCAAAATTTAATTTTTAAAACTTTAGGAACATTTCTTATGGTAACAGATACTCTCGTTGACCTCCTCAGTTCCAGTTCATCAGCAGGGATAATATTGGAACAGCTTCCAATGTTGTCTACTTCTCTTTCTGATATGGAATGTAAATACTTAAAATACATATCTTCTTTAATTATCACAAGGCTACATCTCTCCAGTAATATATTGCAAACATTCACACGTTTCTCGTCATTTTCCATAAACTCTAACACAGTATGCGACCCACACGTTATTGTGGCTATCGTAGGATAGAAAAGTGGTCCATCGGAATGTGGCATGATACCTTGGCCTGGTAAATATTCATTGATGAGTACTTGATTTGATTTCTTATCATTAAAGATGTGAAGGTTATCCACTTTATGCATGTACGTCTGAAGCCAAGTGGGAATTTTTTCTGGAATCATTCCTTTTTCGTGAGGTATACCACCATAATCTTGAAGCCTTCTATTGGATAAACAGGTCCATTTAGGTTTCGGAACTGAATAAATATTTTTCAACAAAAATGCTTCTTCATCGTTTGTAATGAAGTTGGGGATATAATAAACTGTTGGGGGAACACCTTTCACTTCAAACTGAGTTAAATCCATTATTAAAATGATATTTCAATCCGGCAAAGTCATCAAAATGCATTTTTGTTTACTACTCAAATACGTAACCTCAACTTCTCAAAATATTCATCTTCTTTTCCAATCATAAGTTATGTCTTAAGCTAACTGCAGTATCCAGTCAATCTTATGTTTCAAATTCAATCAATCGAATCAAAGGTTTTGAATAACAGACTATTCTTTTAATTGAAAATGTGATACCAGATATTCCTTCCATTGTTTGAGATGAATGAGGCTCATATAAATCATTTAAGAAATAAAACACATGATGCGTCTTTCCCGAATGTGAATTTCTGGAATTGATCTGAATAAAAATTTCCTTCACGTGAATATTCCATTCGTGTCTTGATTTTTCCTGCAGAAATTATCTAACGAGATAACCTGGAAGTTGCAATAACAAACAGCTCCTTGGTTGCAGCATTTAGCATATTCATATTTCTCTTCTTTCATCAATTTTATTCTTTGTGATGGATGCTGTGGAGATGTTTAGTTACAAAAGAAGACCAATTCTTCAACAATTCATAGGGAACATTTCTAAAGTTTAGAAATCACTTTCAATGCAAAATAGAAACACACAGATATCATAAAATATGTAGTATGGTACAGTTAGCTGTACCACCATTCGGTTTGGTTCCAACAACCTATTGTCTTATGGAACTTTCGATAATGACAAACTGGAAAAACCTTCAGTAGGTAATTCAAATGTGTGTAACTAGAGTTCCTTATGGTAATACTCAACATTTTCCCTGAGTTACACTTTCGAATTATTACACCTACATGTCGCTCCCTTCAAGGTTGCCTTAAAAAAAGAAACGGGTTTATTGTTTCTGTAAAAACAGGAAGAAGCAAAAATTTTGACGTTTGTGGAATTGTCAATCAATCCAAAATAAATAAACAAATCTGTGATTTACATTAGATTTATACTTTGTACTAACAGAGACGATAGTGTCGCGTTTTTGAACTGCTTGTAGAAAATTGCATTTCAATTCGAGAATAGTTTCAATGCCGTATAAACCGAAATAAGGTTATGGCAGATACAGATTGTGTCAGTGAAAGCGCCAGTTCTGTAGGTGATGAAGAACGAGTCAGAAGACTCTTTCAGGCCTGCGATGCTAACGGGGATGGATATATCGATAGGTGATTTAATGCTATTCAGAGTGTCCTCACTTTTCTATACAGAATTGTGTGTTACGCCTAACAAACTGTTTTCGGAAACACTATTATCAACCCATGTTTTGCCATTCAATTTGACTCCATCAGAAGATCATAACACATTTTTGATCATATTGTACTTCTAAAGCTAGACACGTCCCGTACAGTTGGTGGTCAAGTGGCTGAATTATTTTCGTACCCCCTGAATTGCTGGTGCAAAAGAGGAGCTAAGTTGTTAAATAAATTGAACATCAACAGTTCATGTAATGTGCAAACTATGCAAACACAGCATAGTTTCTCTTTTCTCTGAATTTGCTGCTAGTTTCCAAGTTTGCTGTGCTGCTGGTTTCTTGTTACAGTGTATAAATATTCTTCTCTTTTCTATTCCTTTTGCACTTCTCTTGCGTTTCCTTCATTTCGTGCTTTATATTGAGCCCCTCCCTCAAGATGTGCAGTAGATATGTAGAAATCTGTTATCAGTCTGTTAGATCCAAATTCAGAACCGTATTCAGTTAGTGATGGAGTTTAAAAGTAAATTGCATAAACATATATCAAATAGTTGTAATGCACATCTTGAGGGAGGGGCTTCGCACCAGCCATGACTCAGTCCGGCAGCTGTAAATGTCCGAAATATATTAACGTAGAGAATGCCTCTGACTGTATGGAAGATTTGTTGAAAATATAAAACAATTTGTATCAATAAAAATGAATAGAATGACAAAAAGTCATAGAGTAGCATATTTTTTGTTGTCCGACTGGAAATAAAGGATTATTATTATAACAAATATAGAATTTCATTACAATAATTACGCACCATTGATTAAAGTTTCACTCATTAAATGCCATGCTGTTTTTTCAAGTCAAGATTCCCGTCCTGACACCTAATTTTTTTTAGTCAAGATCTGCTAGCTATCTGTAGAGAACTGAGCCTAGAAGACTCTCTTGACGAGTTGATGCTTCAGTTGGGAGCTGATTCTCAAGGTAGAATTTCTTACGAGCAATTTTTACGTCGAAGACTCGCCTTACGTCCAGAAATTGACGCACTAAAAACTACTAGCAAGGATAACGTCAGTGACAACAGCCAAGGTAGGTAATGCTGCTGTTCCATAACTGAAGAATTCTTGAGTTCCAGCTACTATTATTTCATTAACCAACTATTCTTCAATAATTCCGTGTTTTACCTACAATCTGAACTTTTCTGAAAGTATCAGAACTCACAAGTAGATCCCATTATTTCTTGAAAATGTATGAACGACCAAAATTCGACCAATTCAGTTCCAGAAAAAAATCCAAAGTTCTTGTAGTGGCATATAAAGAATCTTGTTTCGGAGGGCATAGAGAATCGAATTGCATTTTTGTATTATTTGCTTGAATTATTTAATCCTTTGTCAACAACTGGGAAGAAATATGTTCAAAACTATCTATAATATTTTGCTGTGATATAACTAGAAAATATTGATACCTTTTTCAAAATTTTGGAAGGGGAGGGGCTGGAAAAATTATTCAGAGTTGGTAGAACTTCCAAATCAGTGACAAGAAGATACCATTTGGCGGTCGATGTTGAAGAACTTGGTAATTGAGCATGAAGGAACATATTTTAAACAAGGTTTTTTTGTACACATTACATTTGGGTTTATATTATTATTTCCTTTCACGGGAAATAATATTTTTCCTTGTACAGCAAGATATATTGCTCATTATGCTTGCAATCTCATCATTTTCAATATTTGTTGTTCTACCTTGATTGTTTACTGTTCGATTTATGGTAAATTAACACTGTAACTAGTTTGTCCTTTATATATTTTTCTGAAATTGTGTTGAAAAATTGTCAACAATACTAATGAAATCGCCATTCTTTATTTGGAAGTATATTTCAAACCCCCGTATATATTTGTTAAACGAACATGGCATGAAAGTTTTCAATATTTGATATTTTTCTTTCATACAGAAACCTTAATCTGATCAACACACATTTTTTACAAGAAATTGAGTCATAAAACATGTTGAAAATGTTTGATATAACAGATTCTCAAACTAAAATCCTCCACTGATGTTTGTTATCAGGAATATGTTGAACATTTTCAAACTCTGCAATATTTGTCACTGTGTGTGTAAATTACGATTACTGAAATCTCTCAAGTCTCTTTTATCTGAAGGAAAACTGGATCGTTGGGAATGGGATTCGGGTGCTAGAGACATGAGCCCAGTACCCAAGAGCATTCTGAAGAGCACAGAAAAGTACACCGAAGATGAATTCAAGGTTAGTGTTTTCTTCTTTTATTAACAAAAAAAGTAAATACAACTATAAAATATCAAGAAAGTCAGTAATTTATATCGTAATCAAGCATCTTCCTAGATGTTATCCACCAAATATTTAGAAACCCGACATCTATGATCCGATCACCAAGCTTTCTGTAAGGTACTTGTAGATATGGGCAATTACTTTCATATGTGTCACATTCGCTACTGAATTCATCAACCCATATTATCGAGAGAATGCCTAGATTTGTGTAGCGAATTAGATTGGCATTGAAACACTGCTCGACGTACTTCAAGTGCCGAAGCGATTCGGGATTTGCTATGCTGCTATTGACAAGGGCCAGTTCGTTTGAACACTGAACATACTTGGCTCTGAAGCTCTGCAAATCCGGGTTATGAGACATACAGTACCCCATCAATCCTAGTCCTGTGATATACGTTACTGATTTGATTGGTTTTTGTCTCATTTCTGTTTTCAGGTTGATTGCTACTTCTGTATAGTCGTTTGCTAGTTGTTTCCAGTATTTTAACCATTTTTCGAAGAACGTACCTTTTATTTTTCTATTAAACGATTGGTTTACAGCTTTCAGCTGGTCCAGAGAAATGGAATTGAAATTCGAATAATTAGAACGTGAAAATTTCCACATTTTTAGAGGTTATGTGTCTATGTTTCCGCTGATAGTTATTTCAAAACTACGCTCTTCATTTTATGCACTTAGTCCTTGAGATAAAAAATTGTTTAATTCATCATCACCTAGATTTTCATATGACTGAACTTTATTACCTGAAATTTAATACATTTTGTTTATTTCTAATGACGTGACACATGGCATTTGACATTAGACCTAGTTTTTCTAAAGAATGGTTATATCGCCTAGGACAACTAGCCAATGTTATTCAAGGGGATTATTGCCGCAAGGTGCCGGTGCCAAAGTCAAGGAAATTTTTTGTTTCTCGTAAAATTTTCCGAAAAGAATTGACCGTTTAATTTAAAAAAAAAGGGAAACGGAAAATGGAAAAGAATAGGGAATGCACCAAGATTCGTTGATACATTACACCAGCAGTCAAGAAATCTATCGATATTGTTAAATCCTAGGATTTGATGGAAATGAGATTTGTTATGAGTTTTGGCATAGCATCCATTTTCCGGTTTCGCCCAAAATTCATCGGTTTCAAATTTACAAAACACCCTATAGATTTCAACATTTTTGATTTTTGGGAAACTTATCAGTATGTGATATTTATTAAAAATATCACTTTCATTGTTTTGAAATATTCTACGTAGGGGGCCCCAGATGCTAACGAAAAATTACGATTGCAAAGTTTCAGTTACCAGTGTGATAAATAGAAAATAATTGCAGAAAGGACACGAATCAGCGGAAAAAATTGATTATAGACGGGCAGTGTTTTGTGATTGACTGCTTGAAAATGATAAAGTTAGCCCAGGTTATAATAATAGTTGGACATGAAAATGTAATTTTGTCACCCTGCTTCATTCTTATCTATGATACTAGTCATCAACATTTCTGTCATTGTAATTTTTTGCCAACACCTTAGATTAGTTTACGTCTGATCACCTAGATGTGATATCAAACGTCACTCTATAAAAGAAGAAAAACTTTCAAAAATGTGCCATTCTGTTGAAATATGTTCATTCGTTAACCAGCTATTGCCCTTCTATGAACGACAATAATCAAAAGTTGGAACTTGTGTGAGCGAAGAATTAACAAAAGCCATTTCGGCGAAAACGGAAGTGGCTGGAAATTGAAAAATATGCAGAAAGTCTGTTCTTCACATACCATTCAATTATATCAAATTGATACACGTGATATTTTGGAAGCTGTGACTTTTCTAATATATACTACCCGGTATATAAAATTTGTAAATATCAATGATTTCAATGTCACTTAACAATGAACCAGAAAGAAGTAGGAAGCTTTCCCTTTCTCTATAAAATATAGAGCTGCAGAAAATTCATACAAAATGATAAAAATAGATATATGCCTACCCTGATGAAAACGTGCGTCAGCAAACATAAACAAGGTAATATTTGTACATAGCAATCGATCCGTTTCGAATTTTCCGGATGATGAGATAGCTAACCACACGGCTCGATGAAAACTCATAAGGGAAACCTTTAAAATGTGTGCTTTTCTGGCTAGACTAACTTCTACGGTAATATTATTGTTTGCGTCTCGTTCTTTCTTGTTTCAAGAGAAATTTGAACTCTTCGTTTCAATAAAGTGCTGGCTTGTTTGCACTCATTGTGGCTTTCGTTATCGATTCGTAGGTATTTTGCGACGCAATAGAAAATGCGACGAGTATCCTTGGGAAGATTTACTGTAGATTGTATCGTTATTTGTGAGATTAACTATAGAGAGAATACATTTGAATCTGTTTGAATTGAATTGTGGGATCTCCCGATGTGATTGGGATATGTGATATAAGTCAAATATTACAAATGTGCCACGCACTTATTTGATACTTCCTGTTGCCTAACAAGTGAGCACTGATGATGAGGAAAGTCGATAGCGCTATGCAAGAATTCTAAAAATTATACACTTCAATACAAAAAACCTATTCGATTCATTAAGAATGGAACTGATCTGTGGTGTGTGCCCCTAAGATTTATTAAGTGCAATAGACCTTTACACTGATATTGGGATGATAATAATAATAATATGATGCATCTCCATAGGAGTTTGCATTCCAAATCGTCTGTTCCACAGTTTTACTTCCCCCGACAACAGGGAGGACGTGGACTTTTGTGTTGGTACTGGATGGAGCCTGTAAAGTCGTTAGGAGTTCAGATCCCCTTTTCTGCATGGTCCGCGACCATGGGAGAGCAGGAATTGAATCATTTCTCTTTAGGGCAGCTGCCCGAGCAACTGATGAACTCGGTTTAATTTTCGACACTGAACGAGGTGATCCCAATTCCGTCACCGAGTTTGAACCCATTCAGCAAAAGGCTCATCAAAAAGCCGCAGAGATCACCCCACTTCTGCGGGAACACAAAGATAAACCAGTGCATGGGGTCTTCTTGAATAAAATTGAAGACCTTGTCTTATCAAAGCGTCTGACTTTCGTTTTCCTCAGGTCGAGTGGGCTGAAGTCGGAAACTGGTGGGTTCATCATGGCATGTCGATGTCGATTGGTATCTTCAACACCTTAGTCTACCGCAGTCGCGTGATGGGTATAGAGGTTCCTCACACAATGTGCAGGGCCTGCCGCGAGGCGTCCGAAACCCTAATGCACATCGACATAACGGGGCCCTAAGAGTGCTTTATTACCATCTACGTCACTCCTACGGTATTGACGAGATACCGGTGTTGCCCTATGCTTTGGGGGATATTCAATCCGTTGTCTGGAACGAGAAGTGCTGAATTTATTGGAACTATTCGTTCCCACCTTCAGGCTCACACAAGCTAATTAGCCTGATATAGTCCTTCTCGACCAACACAGCAAGACGATATTTGTAGTGGAGTTTTCAGCTCCTGGCGAGACAAATATCGGCCGAAAAGAGGAAGTAAAACGGATAAAATATCGATATTTTCTCTTCGAACTCCGCTCCAGATCACTCTGTCCAGATGATTGTTCTGATTATTGTAGTCCTTGGTGAAATGATGCCCTCTCTACTCTAGAATCTTGAAATCGTACTGGCTTGCTGCACTAAGGCAGAAATCTTAGTCGGACAGATGTAGAAGGTTGCCATTTTTGACTCACTGACTCGATAAATATAGACATACATCATATATTGCACACAAATACAGACAATAATACAAACTTTTTCTATATATTAAAAAACAGATGATCTCATAGAACTCTTCTAAACTATAATAGAGTATATCACATAATAAATCTTTTACTGATTTCCGAAATTTACAGTTATCCTTTGAAATTTTAATATGGACAGGTAAATGACTGAACATGTTAAGATCACTGTAATGAAAGAAGTTTTTGGCTAGAGTAGAGGCTGGTATAGGAAATCTTAGATCATTAGTTTGACGAAGGGCATGATTATTGGAGTAGCCGCTGAATATCAGTTTATGTTTGTTAATCAAATATACTGTTTCTAACATGAAAATTCCAAAGGCTGTCAAAGTTTCATGTAGTTCAAAGAAGGATTTGCAGGAGTCTCGACTTTTGGCATTCCACACGAATCTAATAGCTCTTTTCTGCATAATGAAAACAATCTGCATAGAGTTTTGCAACGTACTCCCCAGAAAGGAATCCCATACCTCAAATGAGAATCAATGAGTGAGAAATAATCCAATTTAGCGGCAGGCAAACCAAGTTCCTTATATTATCAATTATAACCTCCAAAAATTTAGAACTAGGTCCGTATCCAATCATCGTGTCTGCGTCCTTTTTTGTTAATAGTATGCTGCCAATGAATCAACGGAAACATGTAATTTGTTTTGGAATCATCAAATGACAACAGATTGGAGTTCCACCATTTTTTAATTTTGTTATATATGAGCTTATAATCTCGTGGATATTAATTTTTTTATTATGCCATAATATTGTGGTATCATCGGGTGAATTTTCCTTACATATCGATAGATGTTGAATCATTTTTGTATAACAAGAAAAGTATCGGTCGTAGTATTGAATTTTGTGGTACTCCATTATTTATTTCACATTCTTGCGAGATAATTTTCGAATTATGTGCGAGTGATTTCAGTAGTATTCTGTAATCTAGACAGACCCACATGACCAAGCTCGCGAAACTGCTTCTCTATTTTGCTAATTATTCCTTGAGATATGGGCGGTAAATTAGGTAATGAAATAGGCGAGCTACTTCTTGTTGTGTTCGGGTTTTATATCCGTAACCAATCATTTGTAAAACTTTTATTTTATTCATTTCCGTTAATCTAACCATTTGTCAGACTTGAAGTTAACGAACTTTAAACTTAAAATAAACTACTGACAACTAATGTTGTAACATACAAAACAAGTTGACAAAACGTTTTAAACAACTTCATAGAAAAATACGTCTTATGATACGCCACATATCAAGAAACATTTCACCCTCCATCGTGTGTCAAGCCTAGTCTTTCAAATCATCCTTCTTCCAGCGCCTACACAAAGAGAAGCCGACGTGATATCTGTTTGAGTTGATCATAAAACGAATATCATCAATAACAATCTGAAAAAACGCACAACAGGAAATGGGGTCAAAACCCTAGTTTGCATTGCATAATGAGATAAGAGTTTTCATTGACTTACAGAGGAGGGAACGTCGTGCTTTGATAACTTGATCCGGCAATTTGATTTTGGGTCTGACGCCTCCGAGATTCATCTAGATTGATCAGAATAAGTCTGACGACTGTTCGAGAAGATAAAATTCGGAACATTCAAGTTTATTCCTGATAATAAGTGCAAACAAATAGTATAAGTTATGAACAATTCAGTTAAACAAAAAATGTTTGAATATTTCGAAAACTTGTGAAGATATTGAAAAAATTAAAACATTCTTATGGCGTATATAATATCATATTATGATTCATTATCACTTTGTCAACAAATTCGTATACTATTTCCCAATACCTATCTATTACCGTTTAGAAGATATAAATTATTTTCGATATTTTTTTTACCAAACATGAACTTTTATAAATGCTGATAATCTTGAACTCTCTTGCACTAAAACGATCAAATTAGAAATGGAGTGGAGTGATATTATGAGGATCTTCACTCTGAGTCATATTTTCATTTGCCTAATACAGGGTCTTCAAAAAATGCAGATACTTTGTTGAGTGGAACTCAATTTTTTTAAATGGAACACCCTGTATATATCAACATTTTTGAGCTCTACATCCAAGTTTATATTAACTTTGTTCAGATAATAATACTATTTCTATTTTGAACCGTTTTTGAGGTAAACTGTTTCAAACGGAAATTGACAGTTGATCCGTTGAATAGTTTGCCAGAAACGGCTAATTAACGCTCATCATGAAAAGCCCTGTATAGGTAATCCCAAAATTACAATGCGTTTCCTAACCCGATAAATATAATTGGTAATCAATTCAACACATTTTATGTCTACTTCTTAACACGGTCTTGTTTCGCCCATAATTTATTAGTTCTGAGGTTCTTTTTGATGTTCAAAGGAGCAAAATTAGTTCTAGAAATAATTTCAACCTACCTAGAGGTAGGTGTAGGTGTAGTTTCATAGATTGGATTAGCCATAGGAGGATATTTTGCTTTTTGGGGGAGAGTTGTTTTGTTGATCTAGAGAAGGAATATACTGAAAAAAAAACACTGGGTTTTTCTTTCTTCTATCATTTTTTCCACTTTTTCTGGAAACTTACTGACCTTTTTCGACTCATGTCGGTAAATTTCCGGCAATTTATGTTTAATATTCGCTCGCCTGCCTGCCATGGTGTAATTACCGCTAAAACTTGGTAGAAGTGCGATTTCCCAAGGATACGATCTCTGTGAAATAAGACAACAAGAAAGTTCGAATGAGATTCTATATTCTATTGGATTTCTTGGGAGTTTGTTGGGTGCAGAGTCTAATAACTCTAGGGCAAATGAATGTACGGTTGAAAAGGCTCGTGAGATGTAGCTAATTGAGTTTGAGTTTATACAAAGTTGTATGCGGCATTACTCAATAACGATGGCTTTGTTTTGCTTTACTTTGGTTTGAAGTGATTGGGAATATATGAATAGTTCTACACAATTATGTGGAAAATAATGTATCCTTTTCTTGAGAAACTAATGTAATAATGATGAATGCTTGTCAATAAAAGCATTTATTATTATTATTGGATAAATCTTCAATATTCTTAAATGAATTTTTATCGAAACAAAATTGAAAATAAACTCTGGAAAACTGTTAATGAAATGACAAATAAAGGGAGTAACGAGAATACAATCAAAGAAATTCAATCTAATGATGGTTCTATGATTACTGACCAGAAAAAAAATGCTAACAAATTTGTTGAACACTATAGCGAAATTGGCGGATGAAATACAAAAAAGACAAAATTATAAAAAAATAAACTACAAATCAAAATTATTAATTCTTTTTTCCTAGAATGTACTGATGAAAGTGAAGTCTTGCAAGTTATTTAGAACTTGAAGAATAAAAAATCCCCCGGAATGGAAACTCTTAGAGCTGAAACTATTAAACTGATAGCAAAAGAACTAGCAATTCCATTGACATACATAATAAACTGGTCATTCAGTAGTGGAATATGTCATGCTCCATTCAAGTGTGCTGTTATTTCACCAATATTCAAGTCTGGAAATAAACTCAAAGCGGATCACTATCGCCCATTATCCGTAATTACAAACTTTGCGAAAATATTCGAAACCATCTTGAAATAACGCATTGAAAAATACCTAAAAAAATATAAAATCTTTACAAACAATCAATTCGGATTTCAAAAGGGAAAATCAACTGAAGATGCAATAACACTCCTTACTAACAAAATCAGTAAATATATAGACGAAAAATCACC
>WOGN01006156.1:0-12633 GCA_015342105.1 Leptinotarsa texana
TGGTGGTTTGACCAATCAACCGACAACTGCGGTAGCAGAAATTTGGGAAGCTAACCTGAAATGCCATCGGAAAACGAATCCATATGTTTCTAGAAATTATATGAAATCGACAAAGGTTACTGCAGTCAAGCTGCATTTGATTTTCATGAAATTATCTTCCATATTGATATCAATATGGGAATGATCAGAAGGTACTTACTTAGGAAATTTTCCCAAGTTGGTTCATAATACCATGAATTATGAAAGCCAACAAAATAAAACATTTTCATAGTGTTGGATACTGATCGATCAAACTGTTATGTTTTTATTCTCTGCACTGATTATTAAAATATTCCAACCGAAAGTGTTCACAAATGAAATTATTCACGCGATAGTCGTGAAAAAAATCACTCTCAGTTTCCGATGATAAAATAAACAATGTTTATGTGAAATTATTCAATTGACAAATGTAATTGCCAATCCGAATGGATATATATTACAACAAAAAATATAAAAACTACCCGACAACCTGTTGATTCTGAAAACTAATTAAAATATAACCTCATTTCACCCCGTCATTGGAATAAAAATCAAACATGCATATTAAAAATACATCCATTATTTCATTCAAAATACTGAATCAATTTTTATTACTAGCGTTAGGCGGTCTGTGATTCGAGTTTGTAACATGAACAGACGTACAAGTGTGCCATAGGTTCATAAGATAACGTTATTCTTTTGTTATAACCAACTAGTGAATCTCGTATTATTCATCCTCCTAAACATATATAGAGGGGTGGTTAATATACACTCGAGTGTGTGCAGATGCGTTTAAAACTTTTTTCTTCTCCGTTACAATTGAACGTTTCTAATTCATTAATCAAATTCAGTACTCAGAAAAATGTTGCAATTTGTTGTATTTTTCAACAGCATCTGTCTGCAAATCTTAAGAACCGACCTCGGCTAGACTTCGTAAACCCTTTTAAGTTTCACAAGAAATGTTTCGCCACATCTGAAGAATAAATCGGTGGGGTTCAAAGATATTTTGGTATTCATGAGAAGCAGGTAGCTAACAAGTTAGGATAACAAAATTTGTTTTGAAGTAAAAGGGTGAATTTATTCTGAGGTTTTCCAATGATGTGCATCTGCTTGATAAACAGCTTGAGTTTTGAATTTCGCATCTGCATCGTTCTTCTTTTATAAATTCTTCAAACATTTGGGAATGCCGATATTTTCATGAAATCTCGGCATTCAAATATAACTGAAATTATCTATGTTTTCTCAAAATAGTTTGCCTTAATTTTTCAATAAAGGATATAATCAGAAAAAATGGGACACTCAGCATCTTTTTTTTACCTCTGAGCATGAAACTCTCCCATTCATTGTGATTTTTGGTGCCTTAACATCATTCTCACCAGGAGTCATCTACTCCAATTCAATTATTTTTCATTTTCAAAACTCAATCTATTGATGTCTTCTTATCAGACAATTTTTGTGTTAGATACAAATTGAAAGTTCTATTTTTTTTTATTTCGATTGACAAACTCACATGAATTGTCGTATTTTGAAATAATTTTGAAGTTAAACAACTTGATTGATATGTATTCAACTGTGTAATTGTTTTTTCAAATAATTTGCCACAATTAGGTACTTTTTGGTGATGTACTGTTTGGAACCTTTGTTGTAGTTAGGAATATTACTGGAGTTATATTCCAATACCAAATCGATATTTCTACTCCTCGACACGTGTTTCGATCACCAAGTGATCATCTTCAATAGGAAGATTAAACTTCCTCTTGAAGATCATCTTCAGTGATCATCTTCATGAGGAGTTGAAATATCGGTTTGGTGATGAGATAAAATTCCAGTAATATAGAATTACTTTTATTTATAGTAAATGTCAGACAATGACTCGTGTGTAAAAATCTGAATCTTCTAGAATCCTTTTAAAACTTTCAAGTAGAGAATTCCACAATTTTATAGAACTTTTAAAATAGCGAAAAATTTTCGAAGCAAAAGTTTACCAATGATTTAAACTGGTCTTCTGTTTTCCAAAATGTTCCAAACATTTTACCTTCTTCTGGAAGGCCAAACGGTCAATAGCTATTACCAATTGCAGTGAATGTAACTGTTCAATTTTCTCCTATCACTTTCTTGAATTGTTTATTCGATAAAATATTTTGCATACGCAATAATTCAATATACAAGGTGGGGGAAATTAGTGGAATCAAGGAAATTATTATAGTCCGATAGTTGGACGAAACCGCCATTATAAGCCTTAATCACTATATATAACCTAAACCTCTGAATTCGTTTAGAACTAAGTGCGCTCTGATAATTTGATTTGAAAATTTCGATTTGAGCAGGAGAAATATTCATATTGAAGTAATTTTCACAATATGCAAATCAAATTTGTTAATTCGTTACACTTATGACCTATGTTAATGTATCTGGCTACATTTATTTGAGGTTATGTTTCATTTAGTATCAAAAGACTCAGTACCGTTTCTATTGGTACTTATTGAAAAACTAAAGTTCACATCTGGCTCCATCTACAGAAGAAATATCAATATCAACAATTTTGTGATAACTAAAGCAATTAATTACAATCTTGGCACTTGTCAATACATACTTTCCGAAACACCTAATAATTTTTTCACTGTTGGTTGAATTTAACAAATGTCATTTTCCAACCAACGATTAAACTTGAATTATATATTGAGGTTATTTCCAAAAGGAGGAAACGATAATACACACTCAATAAACTCATTATCAGAATCCAAAATTTAAGTTTAATTTGAAATTAATCAAAACCATTAACTTTAGAAAACCATAATTATTGCCGGTAAATATTGATGTTCACATTTTATTTGGTCTGATGCACTTGCTCAATGTAAAACCCACTGGAAGCGGGATAACCTTAAAATTTTTCGTTTATACACTTTGAGGGAATAATCGCTATAATGAAAAGTAAAACTGGAACTTCTGGTGTGAAATAAAAATAAAACAGGTACCTTTTCTAACCGCCAGAACTGCAATACTTTTCTCGACGCGCATTTCACCAACCAAGTTGGCGTCTCCAGGGCTTCAGGAGATGAAAACAAGTTTTCATCATCTTCGTTGATAAAACTGCGTATTGGGAAAAATATTAATGTCCTGTTGATTGGGAAAATTGCTTGTTTTGGATTTTGAATGTGCCATAGAGAAAACATAACAATTTAAATTCTATGAATTCATTTTTTAGGGTCCTCGCGTCGAAGAAATGAAACTTCAGGTATGAAACGTAACATATTCTCATTCTAGAAAAACCCATAAATGCATTGAAAGGATTATAGATTTTATATGCGGATACAGAAACATCTTAGAAAATACCTCATAAGGATATAGCTCACGTACTCGACAAAGCCGAAGTACCTTCTATAAATCATCGTTATTCTTCAGTGCTATCAGTTCGGCAGCAAATTTGAGAGATCAAACATCACGCCTACCACCTGGTTTTACGAATATCTCTTATTTTGAAACTAACTCAGCCCTATTGTTGAACTTTTATGTTTATTATGTGTTATATTTCTTAAGATTCCCACCTGTCTTGGGTTGGTTTTCGCACTAAAATGTTTCGAACTGAATAGTATATCCGTGCTTACCCGGCACTTCTATAACTTCCTGTTCATTATATAAAGAGGAATTGCCTTAATTTGGTACTTAATGCTTTTGTATACCACAAGTAGGAAATAAATGGCTCTTTAACCAATGATTTACCGGCAAGGTAAGGCCCAAGTAACAGATTTTTTTTTTGATTCACTAACAACTCTGTTACAAATGTTCAACAAGAGGATACAAATGTTTTGTGTGAACAATTTGCCAGGAAGGTAATTTATTAAAATTGACATACAAACGTTCGATAACAATAGTGAAGTTCTATGAAATACTACTTCTACTATTCAGTCAACTGACATATATCCTTACATTAGATTTTGTAAATAAGTTTCGAGGAAATAATCAGTTTTACGGTGTTTAGAAAAGATTGAAGTAATTGATGATACTGTTTTTAAAACTCTTTCATTAGAAAAATTGAAAAGAACAGACGTTGAATTTATACTTCTCTATTTCATTACCAAGAAGGTCATGAAAAATAGCTGAAGTTCACACATTTCTATCCTAGAAATTGCTTCCAGATCAGCTCATCACAGTCTGATGAGCTCCAATAATATTGAGAAACAGACGTTTGAAGTGAATATTGATATGAATTTTCGGCTTTCAAAAAACGTCATAATAAGTCTAGCTTTATAATTGAGAATTATATCGTAACAGTAACAGAGATTTAAAATTCTGACATATCCAAATTTTTCAAAATTCAATTTCTTTTTAGACATATGAATCCAAAAATTTCTGATATAAAAATTTTTTTCAATTCACTCCTGCATGATCAATATCGAAAACTACTCCTGCATATCAAATCATTGGCATCATTCCTGCCGAAATTTTATGTTCATAAGCATTTGCAAAACTGGTTTATATTGCATGTCAGTGAGTCTCCATCAAAATGTATTATATACATACCTTAAATTTGACGCATCCCACCTATGAATGATACAGATGATAATGTTTTGATTGTCTTACAATAGGGTTCGGTTGCAAAGAATGATCAACTCCATACTCGTGGTAAATTATTTAATAATTTTTATTGCCTTACTACCACATGGTTACACAACACTGGTTTTATAGAATCGGTTGACTAACAGTTACATGTTCTACCAGATGAAAATATTTGTTTAAAAATGGGCAGATGATGATGTTGTTGATTCACTCAGATCATCAAGAAATGAAATCTTATTATCTCGGAAAAAGTAGATATGTGAAAATGCTTTTATTGATTTTCAGAACCTAATTTGTCCACTGATCATGTTGAATCCAAACTGAGAAAAAGTAAATGGAAAACAAACAAACCACCCTTCAAAAACACCTCGATGTATATAAATCATATCGGCGATGATCGCGATCCTTTTTTTCCGGTTGAATTATAACCGATCAGAAGTGGGATAGCAGAGTATCACGTTTTCAGGAGTGGGATGGAGTTGCCGTTAATGCACACGTTTTTCCTGGCCTGCTGCAAATTAGCGGCGGCCGAGGATGAGGAAACAACCGAGGAGCGGCTCTCCAAGCGCATGTGCTAGTGTTGAAATTAAAGCGGCAATGAGGGAATCAAAGAGCGTACTTTTGAAACGATGACCGCTCGTTCGATCGATGTTTTATAAAGCGAGGCTGTGGCCACACCCAGGGCTAATTGAATGATGCCTGCACTAGACTTGCATGTAATTTTATGTGCAATTTTTGTACGCCAAACGACGATGACTTCTATGTTGAACTGGTCAACATCACCGATGTTATGCGCGACATTCATCATTGCATCCTGTCAAAATTCCAACAATATGTGGAGATGTTCAATGCGATTGTATTTCATCTGGGTGAAATTACTGACGGAATATTTTATAACCTGCACCCATTGTTGATTGTTTCAGACTGAATTTCAGATCGTTAGAATTAATTCAACTTTTCAGATTGATTATCTATTTTCGTAAATAGAATTTACAGTCAAGGTGGTCACTCATCTCACAAAAACTTAACAATGTTGTACCAGATATTCTAAGAGTTTACTTGGTAAATTAAGAGAGAAAAAAATCATAGAAGAGGGTGTTAATGAAGAAAAAACACCAAAGAAATATTTGAGACGTCTCCCTTCTCTATAACTAGTTACTTCCATAGTATGTATGAACAAATACTTCTTTGAATATTACTGGAGTTTTTTCCCAACACCAAATCGTTATTTTTACACCTCGACACGTGTTTCGATCACTAAGTGATCATCTTCAAGAGGAAGATAAAACAGTTTTGTCTTCCTCTTGAAGATGATCACTTGGTTATCGAAACACGTGTCGGGGTGTAAAAATAACGATTTGGTGTTAGGAAAAAACTCCAGTAATATTCATTACTACACCAAAGGTTCCAAACAGTACATCATAAGTAAATACTTCTTTTATCGACCATCTCTAGCTATCAACATCTTCCACAGTGTTAGCCTTCCGGAGGCTGCCTCCGTCGTCAGAATTGAAAAAATCTGAGGATATTCGTCATTTTTGTTCGCTGGTTCTGTCTATTTCCAAATGTCCTCGACAGATGTCGAAAGAGTTTTTTGAAAATAACCAAAGAAAATAATGAAAAAAATGACTTTCGTTTCAATTTTTTTTTATTCAATTCTTCAAGTCATCTTGATGCCAACTGAAATACAAATTAGTTCAATATATTCGAGAACATGCATGTATTACCCTCAGATTCTAAGAGAGCTGCAAGAAATCTTCCTAGGTCATCATATAGGCTCCACAATCGTCTATGTATGGTAACAGTCATCACCCGAAGACGATTGTGGCTACATGGGTATTGTGTAGATTTCATATATGAACTGACAATTTTCAAACCAAAATGTAATTATCAGTTCAGTAAAAGTTTACTAATTCGAATATTAAAATAAAATGAACGAATAACTTATGTATAGGAATTATTCAACTCAGTATATACTATCCGTTTTCTCTAAAGAAATAATCACCAATATCCATGGTATATTTCTTCAATATACTCTGAAAGTTTTTATAGTGTCAAACTAAAAACATCCAACCTCGTAAAACATAGCACGTTTTAAAATTCATTGATGATACAATTATTTTCTGGAGTTCAGAAAGTTATTACTAGTTTATTTCCATTAGAACTCAACGATATTAATACTGTTGCATGACTCGAGAATCAAAAGCATATCACAAGAAGAAGCAGCAAACTGCCTGTCAAATGTCTAAGAATAATTAACTTCGTTGAGGAGTGACTGAAGATCAATTAAATGTACTGTTTCGAGTTATTAAAGACACTAATGATAAACATTTGTTATTTCTTGACAACTCTCAATTTCAATTTCAGAATAGATAAGTACTCATTTACCTACCTGAAATAAAAATAAAAATTAAAACAAGAAGGGGAAAAATGTGTCTGTATTTAAATTCTTAGATGACTCACACAAAAAAAAATTAATGAGAAAAAAAAAGTTAAAATGAGAACAAATATTGAAAAATGAATGAAATAGTGAGAGAAAAATAAAAAAACAGAAGAAAAAGAAAAGCAAACCATTAGGACTAACTAAATACTAATCATTAGAAATAAATGAGAATGTATCAAGATGGACGAGTAGAAAGCCAAAAACTTTATTTCCCAAAAATCTGAAAATATCAAAATATTATACAAATTTTACATGTTGAAATAGATTGGCAACTTGGTTATACCAACGTCATTTGAACTTATCACACACACACACATACATACACAGACACACACACACACATATCTACCTACAAAACAAAATGCGACGTAAACCTTCAAAGTGATTCTCTATGTAATGCAAAACAAACCTTATTGCGTGTCGCAAAGGTTAGTAAGACCTTATGAATTTATTTTGACGCGCCATGGTTTTGATTTTGCGATAACTCTAAGAGGGTGCTAATTCAAATTGTATAATGTAACGTGCAATTATTATGTGCAGGAAATGCCGTGGGTAATTGATGTGATTAATTTGATGATTATTAATATCGTATCCATTCAACAACTTTCCAACCGAATTATAATTTGGTTGTAACAGTCATAGTAAGCTGTCATCAAAAGATATACATATACCATCGCGGTGGGTTTTCAGGCTTATAAAAAAGAATAACATATTGTAAATTATTTTGTCTCTAAGAGAGTGGGCATTCTGTTCAATAAAAGTTTTTCTTTTTCTTTTTCTTCTCTAATTTATACAAAACAATCATGGATTATACTCATAAATCTTCCTCTTGTATAACACCGTCCATTGTTAAAAATTTACAACCCTTTACTTACCAAACCGCTGTTCAAGCCAAGATTGTATATTTTACAACAAACAATGGAACTGAACAAATTATTCGATGAGAGGGTCTGTTGAAAAACCACCATTTTCATAATTTGTTAATTGGTTTTCGTTCACATTGTATATTTTTATAGGTAGTTAAAAGATTAATTTTGACATTATAAAAGTGTGAGTTGAGTTGTTTAAAATAAATACATTCATTCAAACTTTACTTGAGATATTCTCTATACGGAATATAGGGACATATGACATTAGAAAACTTTTGAAGACTCATTATGAATAGAATATTCATGTTATTGCTATAATATTATTTCTTTCGCTAATTTTCTACAAATTCATTGTGAGTGAAAAAAGATGTCAGAAGCATCACAAATATATTTGTTTTATGTTTATCCCTTCATTTTTTCAAAAAGATTCTGATGAATATTTACGATGATCACCATCAAATTTATTGAAAACTCTGAATTATTTTCGATTGTGCACTCTTCGTTGTACGGTTCACTGAAGGAATGTATTCATTATCTTAGATGCCAACTCACGTCTTCTTTATTTCCTTCAATGAGTAAAAAGTGACTGGCATTTTGAAAATAGTGATACTTCCGTTTAGAGGTAGAACATCTGGGTTGATCTTTTTTTATTTGAAATCGTGTTTATTCATTCATTGTTATTCATTTCATTCATTGTCTAAAAAATACTTTCTTGTAACTTTACCTTTCATGACCTTTCTATGATTTTCACTATACGGATTTTACAGAAACCGCGACACGTTTTTCGCTATACAATAGCTTCTTCAAGCATAGCTAAGAGTTACTTCTAAATTACAAACCTTATAAACTATAACACAGTACCTATTCGTCTACCTATGTAATAAATCTACCTGAAAAAATATACCTGAGAAATTCAGGTATCAATACATTTTTCGAAAGTCTACCTGTAAATATACCTAACTATTTTTACCTGCGGATGAACAGATTCAATAATGAGGAATTATTTATGTTCACCGTTTATTTGTTTTAATTTCATTTCGTCAAAAATATACTTAGGTTTGTCACATAAATTGCAGCAAATATCATCTTAGGCAGCTCAGATCTGAATTTGAGAGCGATCAAAACAGTTTCATGGTACCTGGTGAAAAAAAATGTTCAGCATACAAAAAATATCGATATTTTTAATCTTATCAGGTCTAATAAGAAAAATGCCTTAAAAGGGTCCTCATTTAAGCCAGAAATCAAGAAAATTATAGCATTATAAAAATTATTATATATAAAATTGAAGAAAAACCCTTGTTTTTATTGGACCCGAAATAGTTAAAACTATAAATCTATATAGTAGGGTTGAAACAGACTTGCTTTTCGAACTCCATCAGATATTCAAATATTTATCACCTGATATTTGTGAATATTCAGTCAGAATAAAAAATAATTGAAAATTTTTGGTTCAGGAAGTGGGCAGCATTGTTTTCATTCAAAGTTGTGGAAATACGTATAATTCAACTCATTGTTCCGAAGAAAAATGTGTTCAGAATATAAACAGAAAAATATGCATCTTTAAATGAATTTTCAAAGCGAATAAACGAGAAAGCTGCAACACATCAAACGTGAAAGAGAGGCTAAACTTTTTTCCGAGTATTGAGTGAATATACTGACCCTTGCCTTGTTTTGAATAAAAAAGTACCAACAGTGAATGCTCTCTCCGCTGCCAGCTATACATCCTATTTCTAATTAGCATATACGAGTATCGAGCTGATGAAAATCAGTTTTGATCATCCGGGATTTCAATGAACTGATGAATTTGGGGGCATATATCTGTAGTTTCTTCGTATAAGTGGGGAAATTTGCTAATGCCGGATATTTATAAGAAATTGAACCCTTCAAGATAGAATTGTACATTATTTCACAGCTGAAAGACCTTTTGACATTTCCAGTGGAATTTAATCACATGAGAATATTTTTCCTCAACTTCTTCTATACCCCACTCGGATACAATATTATTCTCAGAATAGACTTAGGAATACAAACATCATCAGAATCGGCGTTTAAGCCGTTTTGGTTATGACTTACTATTGGGCGTCTGTTCTGTTGAGGTGAATGAATCATTTTCTATATATTGGTAACTATTTATTGATCATATCAGCCTAAGTCATCTATTTCTATATTTTCTTGTTCCAAAACTTTCTGTTCATTGTTTTATTCTCCTTCACTTTCTCTATGTCCTTCACCCTCGTGTTCTCGATGTTCCTCACTTTTTTGCGTTGTTTGTGCCCAGTGTCCATAGTGTTACTTTTTTATCATTTTTGTTGGTTGCAGCTTTGTATATTAACAGTTACTCATTTTACTCACTATAATTCCATAGCCTAGCAATTTTTTAATTTCTTCATTTCTTTTTCATCTTCTTTCTTCTGATCTCAGAAATGAAAAATATTATTTAATCTCTGATAATTTTTGAAAGCGAGGGGTTTTTTCATCGCCTGTAGACGCCAACTTGGCTTCAAATGCGATCATCCTCGAGTACCAGTGATTTGTAAAATAGTTTGTTATCTTCAATCGAAAATCAAAATTATTCTGCGTTTGTCTAAAACATTTTCTGTATTTTTTTCGTTTTTACTTGGTATTCTTAGGTATTCCTTATACTTGAGAATAATTTCATTCATTATTCAGTAATGATTATATAAGATATAAAATGATTATATAAGATGATAAAATATATAATTATAATAAAGACGTTTTCATAACTGATTTGCTTTTCTTCCGAATACCTGAATAGATAGGTATGCATTTCTTATTAGAGACTGTATTTGAAAGATATTGAGATGTAAGTAATTTATTTTAGGATGCAAACTGAAATCTCATTACTTACTTGAAGATAAGTAAAGATTCGAAATTTCATTTCATTTCATGTTTTTCCTACATTTAAATGAAGAATTTTTTTTTGAGAAATATATACTTTATTGAAACAACGATAAAAATAAAATGAAAACAATATTTTTTCATTTCATTTTCATCACCTTATTTTTTAAAAGTCAATGGATATCACCCAAAACATGTACGTCTGAATATTCTTCCACCTAATACTGTATGTAGCTCTTATCTCAATAGAACCAAATTTTAAGAATGCAATTGTTGATGTTCTCGATCTATAAGAGGGATGAATAGTTAATAACTGACAATCGATAACTTAAGAGCTCATAATCCCTCGTTTGTAGGCAAATATCGGGCCCTTTTTTATAGTTTCTGTTTGCATTGTTCACGGAAAAAGCGGGCTTTGTCTTTTTCTTTATTGGGAGGCAATGAGAAACGGGAAGAGAAAGGGTTTAACAGAAGACGCGGGCTCCAAATTAATGGATTAAATAGCGCCGGTTTCGTCAGCAGAAATTTTAGATTATTCAGATTATGCAATTGTACCAGTACTGTAAAAATCTTTTATGATTTCTGTGCAGAATAATAATAGTAGCATGCTTATAGAGAAGGCAGTCAATTATAACAATTATTTTTATATCTACCTATACGGTATATTGTCCCGAAAAAATCGTTTATATTTCATAGTAATAATTTACACCAAGCTATTGTCGGTATTCATACCATACCAAACCAAGTCACGACGTTTCGATTGTTAGTATCCACAATCGTCAGTTATCACAAGAAGTCGATTGTGGATATTAACAATCGAAACGTCGTGACATAACTTGGTTTGAACCCTCTTTAATTTGTTCAATTTGTTTTTCAATTTGCTGATAATAAATTTAATCTTTATTTTTCAGCATTTATTAATATTTTAATTTTATTCGTTTGGTTGTAGCTTGTATGTTAATTTTTTGTAAATTCAGTTTTTGTTTAATAAAATTGTTATTTTCGGTTAATATTATTAGATTAGACTATGGAAGTCCAAACTGAGGTTATGCTTATATTGTATCGAGTCCTGCGTTACACATCTATCGATGAGCAGGTTCTTTTTACATCCAGCGAATCTCCTTTTCGACACTCTCTGCTCATATATCCATTCGAACACTCAGATGCTTGTAAACGACTTATAACAGGAATTCAAGCATGTTATCGGTCTGTGATTCTTAGGAATCGACAAATCTCAGCTTTTGGGGATAAGGACGGTCCTCCTCTTGACGAAACAATCCGTACAGCCATGATTTGAAAACTCTGGCCAGATGACGGCGGGTGCTTGGTAGTTTTTTCCACCAATAAGTGTTCATGCCCTCTGGACCTGGAGCAGCAAAGTTCTTTGAACCCACTAGGGCTCTTCGAACGTCATCCGAGGTTATCGGGTTGCGCAGTTCATTGAGCTCAGGCTGTCGAAGTTTTCTGTTGAAAGCTTCGAACTGCGCTAGGGCTGGAGTGGCTGCAGGTGTTCATAGATATCCTTCCAGAAGGATTCCACCTGATCAGTGGTCGGCAGATTATCTACAACACGTGGAGGCTCTTGGAATAAGCGAGAAGGTTTCTCGCGGAACCTAAGGTATTTCTCGATATTCCTCGCTCGCCTCACTAGTGACTTCTTAGCAGACACTAGCATCCGTATCCTATCAAGGATGTGCTGTGGTTGTTAGTAGTACGCCTTGACTTGAAGTGTGATGGATACGACGTAGATTGGCGGCTATTCGCCGCACTGCGGGCGTGAAAGGCCAACTGGCCGCACTGTAATCCATCATACATTGGATACGAGACATGTGTTGTCTCGCCGACGTGATCCTAGCCTCCATCTTGTGTGCACGCCGTTCAATCTTC
>WOGN01006157.1:0-12633 GCA_015342105.1 Leptinotarsa texana
GATCTCTGTCGAAGGAATTAGCTGTTTATATAGTCACATCGATTTATCTCGAAATTCGAAGAAAATCATCGAAATTCGCTTGCTATAAATTTCCAGTTAATCGCCTACACGTGCGTGTGACGCGATGCTCTACCTGAGTCAGACCTCTTCGTGGAATTGGGTCAGCGACGACGTTAGATATTTCGTAACAGTATTATTGATTTTTAGATTCGAGACACGTTTTTAAATATATTCTTGATCCGGGGAAATATTAACATTTCGGGTCGTTGAAAATATACAACAACAGTTGAAACAGAGAACTGAATAAAAACGATGATCTGTAACCTTTCAACTGTAAAGAACAATTAGGGTACGTTATCTGAGCCCTGAGTTTTAATTTCAATGAAAGCTCTGGTTATTTTTACCGTAAGGATGAAGCCAGCAAAATTGAATTTTATTGCAGTGGTTTTCTTGCTAACGCTTCCTTACAAAAAATCAAAAGACGAAAGGAACACTGGGAAAGTTTCTGAAGAAAATCGCGTCCATGCCAAAAGTACAGAGTTTACTTGATGAATGTATATAAATACCCACCTAAAAAGTTTCAACTTTGGCGGTTTCTCTTATTCGGTAGAGTGGCACTTAGCGGAAAACGTAATCTAGCAAAACTCGAGATTTTGAATTATTGGCACAGCCCTCTTTCAGTGAGGATATCAACAAATTGATCCAATTTTTTAGTAGTCGATTACATTTTTCGATAGAGATATATTCAAAATGGAAAATCAAAAAGTTATGAATACACTGATCAGTTACTTCCATAAATTTTATTTGAAGAGCGTTTCGCTACACCTTAACTTCATCAGTTACTACTACATCAAAGTATTCTACAATGTCTTACATAATCATAGGTAATGACACATCTTAGTGTGTATATAGCTCCAATTTTCAAATCTAACAATAAAACGTCTATTATAAGCCAATATTGAAAAGTATATCAGTGTAGAGCAAAACGGTATTGTAAGAAATAAATCTATAACGTCAAACATGTTTACTTTCACTCACAAGGCATACAAGGTACTTAAAAACAAATCTCAACTGGATAGTATCTATATACAGACTTCCAAAAAGCCTTAGATAAATTAGATCATACTATTTCATTGTTAAAACTATCATTATGGGTTAACTGAAAATACTCTCAAATTGTTCAAAAGCTACTTGGAAAACATATTTACTAATGAAATATCATGGTTCATATTCAAGAAAGTTTGAAGTTACGTCTGGAGTCCCACAAGGATCAAATTAAGGTCCCTTATACTCATCACATCGAAATATTTTCATTCATAAGAAATGGAGTACAAACTCATACTTTATGTTCATACTCATGTGAACATACTCGGAGATTATACTCCGGTATTATTCATACCACCCATTGTCAATCACCATCGAATAAATGTTCTATAATGTTTCTTAAAATTTCTATGGATTCTATCTATGATAAAATATTTATGTTATATCAAATAAGAAACGACGTACCATAAACGTCAAATGTTTCAAATTCAAGAGCTACAAATATAAAAAGATAGACAGAAATGAAATGAAGAAATGAAGAAGTTATTTATTTCTTATTATTAGTATATGATGAAGGAAAACCTAATATCAGTTGCTTTTGATTAGGCCAAACAATTTATAAAAAATATTGTAGAAAAGACTTACAATCTCATGGAATGTATATTTTCCTCTAAAATGATTATGTGTCATTTCGATTTCAGTAGGTACATTGTCACTTGCAGAAAAATGTTCTCTATTTAATGGCACAAAGGGAATTAATTATTTTAAAACACTTTAGCACGTTCAGAAAAATACATGTTACATTCTTTGACAAATATCATCAGAAACTTTGAAAAATATTGATATGTTTGGGCGTTTTATGAAAAAATTCTCGAGGATTTAAAGTATTTGTTCTGCTTCTCTTGGTGAATGTTAGTATGTTTGACTTCGATATATGCAATAAGTACTTCTTTTTCATCTGCACAGCCCTGTCGTCTGTATCCCTCATATCCATTATTGTCCAATGACAGTGAATATATGGGAGAAAAAGTATTTAGGCTGGAAAATCGTTTGGTCGCACCATATAATTGAATATATGATGTTTCGAACAAAACTGTTGAAGACACCTTCAGCGCCGAAGTAGTAGTCTCAAAGTAATCAGGTGGTCGACTCGCCATTGAATAATGAATTAGTTATAGGTGTTATTGTTCTATACTTTTAATTGAATTTGTCTAATATTAATTTCACTAACTGTATTACTAACACAAAAATTCGTAAACTTCAGTGATATTATCTGTATGAAATGGAATTATTGGAATAAACGACTTCTTTGAATGCCATAAAATACAATCCAGGTAGAATTTTTAATGAGGTTATTACCTAAGTCTTCTTGACTGCATACTAATGTTAGGATTATTGACAATTGAATCGCTAAGTTTCAAGAACTATGCTAATAAATACTTGGTTTTGATTGCTATGCAACTATAAAAAGTTTTAATTTGTTTCTTTTAGAGCCTCCTCAGCAACAATTCATGAACCGTATACGGATGTTTGATGGCATTGTACTCTAAAAAAATATACCCATTGAAATGAATTCCAATGGAACATTATACACCTACAACATAACCAATACCTTGGTAACTTTGAATATATTTTACAATAAAATTTGTTTCAGGGAAAAACTCACTTTACTCCATCGGACTTGTTTCAATTTGGTAACCAAGTTTGTTTTATTATGACTTCTGAAGATATTCAGTTGTTATTATTTTTAATATTTCACAATTTATGTTTTCGTAATTTAGAATTTAACAGTCAATTTTTCAAATAAGACATTCAGTTGTTATTTTTTTATTTCACAATATGTGTTTTCATTATGTCAAATTTGATAGCCAGTTTGGAAAATATTGATTTATCATCTTACAATAATTTGATGGATTTAGCCGTTACTACACAATGAAAAAAATGGTACAAAATTGCACAATAACTACATATTTCATAATGTTATATTCATTGATATTTTATGATGGAATTGAATACCATTGATTATTAAACATATTTTTATTCATTGGAATATGCCCAAAGCAAAAATTTGTTTGTATTAGGCAAGGTTGGGGAGCACTGATAACAACACATAATAAATATAAATTTCACATAATACATAGAAAATCAGACCAATCATTGATAAACCCATTAATTATTTAATTTTCATTTCTGGTCACAATAATTCATTTCCTCTATTAATTAGCCTTCTTATTTTTTTTAAATTTCATACCCTTTTCTTATTTCTTTCTCTTTGGTAATACTTTTTTCTCAACTAACTTTTTCGAATTTTCGGATCCTGTTATTTTCAGTATTATTATTATTAGTATTCATAACACTTCTATATGTTTTTCAATTTCTTCATAGTGTTCAAATCTGTAAACACTCAACAACACAAGACAAGTCCGGACCTGTAACACTGAACATTTGATCATCAAAACATTTATCACAGGCTCAGTATTAGAAATCTCCTGTTTCAGGTAATAAAGAAAACAACAAATTTTTCGTGTTTCACGAAAAAGATTCGATGAGCCAACGTGACGCATTGACGCATTCATAGTAGTATTTTTTCTTTACTTTACTTTAAGTTCAAAATATCTCTGTGAACATATCCTCAACTATAGAATTCGTGCAAAGTTATTTTTGAAAATACACCCAGAAGTCGGAGGAAAATCCAGATATGCTGGCTCAAAAAGAAAAATGAACCTCATGAACAAAATAGAAAAAATGCAATATTAACGTGGAATATTGTTTGTTTCAAACTCATTTTATTCTGTCAGAAATTACTAAGATAAATGAAAAAATTATTAGTGTTTTTTTAATATCTTTATATCATTGAAATGGTTAATAAACCATAAAACGATGATTTTCAATTCCACTAACCTCAAGGATGATTCTTGAAATAATTTAATTGAATAATGTTAATTATTCGACTATTCACACAAGTGTTCACAAGAATTCTACATGAAAAGAAATTGAATCTCAATATGATCGGATCTATTTGATCTTCTTCATAGAGAATATACCACATTTGATGTTGTATAATTATTTGTCCAATGAATATTAATTCAACTTGTTAAAAATGAAGAAAATATTAATTATAATGAACATATTTATCATACTAGATATGAAAACAAAATATTTTTCAAGAATAAATAAATGTATTGAGAGCAAACACTACTATAAATCCTTACAGATATATGTATATAAACAAAGTAAAAGAATTGTTGGTCACATTTGATCGACATATTATTTATGATTTATTGACTTCAGTGTTTTATTGAATAATGAGAATTTTAGTGTCTCATTATTAAAATGATATCATTATCAAATACATTGCCTTACCTACTAGAAGTAAAGGACTTCGTGAGGTTTTTCTAGGTTTACTAACAATGCGAATGAAGGCCTCGCTGATAAAAATTAAATTATTTAGGGTTCACTGGATCTTCAGCAGGTGGAAGTGAAATTGCATGTTAAAGTGGAACTTACTACCGAAATTTGAACATTTCAAATGAACTTTTACAAAATTGGAGCCTCTACAATGAAATTTTATTAGTGAATTTATATTTTTTGTATAATTTTATACAGTAAAATTCACACATTCAAATCTCTATACGATAATTACATAGAAACTAACGAAATTTTACAAGTATTAGTTACCAATTAGATGAGCATATTCACGTAAAATATCAAATATAATGAAATTTTCACTTTTGTGTGTATCATCCCGAATCGAATGTAAAAGTATATCATATAACGTTGCCAACTGATTGCCAACGTTTTTTATGTAATTTTACAATTTTCTGTTTACTGTGCATGGTAGATCACCACGAAAAATTAAATAGCTACGGTAGTTACAAATTCAAGTGGTAGAAAAACATAAGGAGTTTTATTTTCCATTTTTTTATCTTGTTTTCTTCCATTTTTTTAATTTCTCATGTACAAATGACCATAATGTTTCAATTTTGAAATAAGGAGAGTGTTACTTCCAATATGCGCTACCAAGCAAGTGATGTCCTGATATTTCATACTTAGAGGGAGCCACCTCTTGATTAGTTGTTGTTGTTGAACAGCTACTGTTTATGCCAAATGAATGTTACTTTGTTTTTTCCATCGATACCAATTGCGGTAAATATTTGTGGTTTGTTTATTAGAAAAATCGATGTAACTACATTTGGTATCGTACAGTTTGTCTTTTTCAAACAATAATTTCTCATGACAAATTGAATTATTGAAACAATAAAATAATTTTCAGGACGAAACAAAGTACAGAAACTTATCAGAGTCACCCCCACGTATATTATGCGATTTTTGTAGTTTTCGAGTATCCAATTTTTCAATGTTTTCTGCCAGAATATTTTTTTTTTCGAGAAAAGTTATCTTCGTTGTATAATATAAACATGTATGTATAGGTATATGTATATTAATTTTCCACCAATATTTGAATTCATTATGGGTGTTCAATAAAAGAGTAACATTTTTCAATACATTTTTTATTTTTATTTATTATTTTCTTTATTTTCAATATCAGTAATTGATGTAGATGATTGTAAGACCAAGATAATAGGCTTAACGTATGGGAGATAAGGTACATATATTTTTGAATGAAAATTAGAAAGATATCTAGAGAAAGCTGCATCGATTGTTGTTTTATGTTTTGTGGTAGGCTCATTTCGGTTATTATTCATTCGTATTTCTAATTTATGTTGAAGTTTCCCGAGAGATGTTCATCTTCGGACGCGAAATTAACATTGAAATCTCCTGCTGACATTAGTTGCAACGAGCCTACTCTACCGTAAATGTTTGCTTGCTCGTCTCTCTCTTGCCTATGCAGTAATATACGGAAAGTAACTCGCTCTATTTCTATCTTCACTAACTTATACCTCCCTCTATCCTGTTTGCCTCTCTCGATCACACTTTTCGTAACGCTCTCGTCAGGCATTCACCAACTTACTCCCCAATTATCCGGTCAATCTAGACATAGGAAGGTACATAAATTTACAACAAGCTGCAAACGCCTCTGATTGTTCAAAACATAGTTAAAAATAAGATTTTAAAATTTCGAATGATTGCGATGCCTGGAAAAAAATGTATTCGAGGTCAAAAATCTCGAAAAAAAATGGTTTTTCGCGATTTTCAGAAAAACTGTGAGTTTTATCATGAAATGAGTACAGATAAAAGTTGTAGATCATAAAATTCTATACAAAAAATGTATCGACACTTTTTTTTCTTAGAGCCACCGTTTCTGAGATACGACGAGTCAAAAAGTTGTCAAAGTTGATACATTTTTTGAATTTTATGATCTACAATTTTTATCTGAGGTTATGTTATGATAAAACTTACCGTTTTCCTGAAAATCGCGAAAAACCAATTTTTTTTTGAGATTTTTGACTTTTGACCTCGAATACATTTTTTTCCAGGCATCGCAATCATTCGCAATTTCAAAATCTTATTTCTTACTATGTTTCGAACAATTACACGCATTTGCAGCTTATTGTAAATTTATGTACCTTCACTCTTATTTTTTTGTCTAATTTGACCGGATTCATGGATATTAAAAAATTAACGATCAAGCAAGGCAAGGTTACATTTTCAATTTTAAATTGAAAATCACAAGGTAAAATATACTTTCCGGACATGTGGCGGAATTGGCCGGTACTTGATGAAAATCCATAACTTATGCAAGTAACACTTCATTGTGAGATATTAACTGGAGAGTTCTCAAAATCATAACATGTGTTTTGCTATACAAATTTAGTTCTACCTAATTATATGACGTTCTACCTAAATAATGACTTATGTAACCTGAGTTCAGGTGTGAAAAAATTAAAAGTATAAACATATCGATAGAAATTCATCTAACTCATCAAATGAACATATGATGAACTAATACCAATTTTTACATACAAAAACAAAATTGAGGGAGCTGAAGCGTTCAATTTTATTTGGCCATTCAGAGAATTTTCGAAATGTTTGAATCTGTTGATTTCCAAACATTCCAAAAAGATTATGTTCGAAGTTTTCCCCTCCAAATGTGATAAAAACTTCATAATCGTGATAGAACATTCTTTTTCTTGGAAGATTTCCACATTGTACCAAAATGGAGAAGTATATGCCCTTTCAATTTAAACAAGATTCCTATGGCTGGGATTTGATCAAATAAGCGAATGAATGTCATGTCGATTCAACTTATTCCGTGACAAAAAGTAACACAAAAAGTAAAGCGTAACACGCTTTTATTAGTTCCACCTGTATGTATGTATGTATGTTTGTTTGTATGTTACTCTCCTTTTCATTTCATATTTATTCCCGTTCAAATGCTCGGGATCTGTATTTGACAGAATTATCGACATTATTGCTTGATCTATTCGCTGGCAGATGGCGCTGTACGTAACCTCCTTAATATAATTCGAACTCACTTTACATGTATTTTTTCAATGAAAAAAAGTATTTTTTTATTAACACGCACGCCTGCTGCCTTATTTGTAACCCTCCTTTGCGCGCCTGCTGCGTTCCTAGGGCTTGGTATCTGATTTCCAGGTTCCCTCTCCGGAATCTGAAAATGTCAATGGCCATTTTTTCAAACAATATATGGCTGATTGATTCCAAAGTTTAGATAAAATAAATAAAGTTCAAAAAAACTAAAAAATACGCTTTTATAACATACGAAACTGAAAAATGAAAAATAAATATAGTTTGAAAAACTCAAAAACATACTTTTAAAGAACATCAAACTAAAAAGTTAAAAATATTTTTTTAAATAAGTTTGAAACAATAACGAACGAGAAATACTAGTATTATTGTTAAAAAGCGTGGGCGCTTTGTGACATATTTTTTGCATATCAAGCGCCTGTCGCTTTTTTCACAATAATACTAGTATTTTTCGTTCGATATTGTTTCAAGGTTATCAAAACAATTTTTTTTACTTTTTAGTTCGATGTTTATTGAAAGCGTTTTTTTTTAGTTTTTCAAATTTTATTTATTTGCATCTTGGTTCCAAGGCAGTTTATAGTACTATATGGGTGTTGAAGTTTGTTCAGTGATATTTTGCCCTCATGAATTTTGGAAATGATTTTCAAAATAACTGTTTGATATGAAAAATCCCGCTCTCCAATAAAACATTTCTACTGGAATGAGTCCTTTTTACCATACTTATGTAATTTTCAAGATATGTTACTGTATTACATTGAGACTGTTTAAGTGTATCGTTCACACCGCCTCATCCTATAATTCCATAATTAAGTTGTGATTTTTAACTGGGGGATTTCGAGAATTTCTTTCAATAATTTGAAACGTGATAGAAATCTGCGTAATTTTCTATAGTACCTGGTACCAGTGAGGATGACTATGTTCTATCTAAGTGAAATATTATTTCAAACATTAGTTACTTCTCTGCATTTGTTACTTCCTTCCTTTGAAATATTCTGACATTTTTTGTATCAAGATGTAGAAGTAGAAGGTCGAAAACTCTCTTTCCCAAAAATTATTCTCTCCTAAAAATATACCCTTTCAATTTAAAAGAAAATGTACATTCGTTTGAATATATATCATTCTTTATGAATTTCTTTCAATGTCACCATCGTGAAAAAATGAACATATAGCGGCATTTGAATGAGAAGAGGACAATAAACTTCACAGTCCGATGCCTCCTGAGTAATTTTTCATTATTTTACGGAGTGCAATGACTGTTGATTTGGGATCTATCCACAGTTGCAAAAATTGAAACTACATGAATCTCGGGTAGGTGTGTATGTTTGCAATATTATCAAATTATCATTTTTTCATTTATCAGATAAAAGGATAAGCAAACGATCTCTTCCGAGTGGTGTCGTTTACGCCCGAAGACCTTGGCGCGGCTAGTTTAGAATTTACTGAATTCAGTTCTACGTACGCAGCTCTGATCAAAGTTGCCTGGTTCGAATATCGCGCCCACCTGTTTCTCTGTCGCGGACGACTTGGCCATAGGGCATTATTTGACTGTACTTTGTCAGACGCTTCCACAAAGTGAACAAAAGTTGTTGAAAGTGAAATATATGTTCTAAAAGTGCACTGAGTTCGTGTTTGGTGATACAATTGTGTGAACAGAATTTGGTTTTTGTGAAAATACTTTCTCCAAACGAGTTTTCGAGATGCTGAAGACGACTGTAGTTGTTTTAATCCTCGTCGGATTGTCTAAAGGTGGGTACCGGTATTTTTATAAGGTGGAATGAAGAACGATTTCGGTTTGGCTTGGTTTTGAACGCATCAGGCTGGAAAAAGTTTTCAAACTTTTAATACTTCTTTCGCGATCTTACTTGCATTAGAATGTGAAAGGTACCATAACAATGACGGGAACTGGATTGTTTTCCCATGAATATAATTGATACAGAAGTCTTAAACTGCAAACCAGCAAGTGTAACGAGAATTAACATGATGCATAATGAATAGGCGTATGCAGGTGCTCTAATAATTGAATTTTGATAATTTATAAATATTGCTTCGGTGAACATTTAGATTTGCGTTTTCCACTTCATTTTTATAAATTCTCATTAGAAACTCAAAAAACAGTAGAAACTTCAGAAAAACTGCTTGACTAGTGGTTTGACATGATCAAAAGTTAATAAGATGGCGCTGCCTATTACATACTCAATAATTCTAATTAAAAAACTATCAATGGCAGTAATTGATAAGAAAAAAAATGCAAAATAGTACAAGACCTGTTTATTATTTTTGAAATTTACTATCAGGTGTTTGTGAAGGAATCGGTGGATTTTGAGATTTTTTTGTGAACTTTCCATAATTTGAAACATAGTACCTAAGATCGATAGAGTACTTGATTGTAAGAAAATATATTTATGAATATATGTATGAAATAAAAATAATGTTTTGAAAGTTAATAAAAAGGGTTTGCTATTCAAAAATTTCCATCATTTACATGATAAAAAACTTCGTTAGAAACTCCAAAAGATTCATAAACCTACTCAGGCGTGATGTTAGAGTTACTTTACATTTGAACATTGAAGAATATTCCGAAAATGTGTAATTTTTTGACGTAGGTATTTGTACCTACATGATCATTAATCAGATTCATCATTGACGATCTTTTTTTTAAAGCAAGAAGTAGAAAACTACTCGCTGTAAACTACTTACATTATGATTTAATTTTTTTTTACCTGTAACTAGTACAGGTTATGTATCTGAGAGTTGAGATAAAAAATGGAAAATATAAAGTGAATTGTATTTTTTATTCAGTTCCTTGTTACATACAGGTAAGTGGTAATTGTGAATGAACACTACTTGTTTTGACAGTAAATGCATCATAACATTAAACAAATATTGAATAAAAGAATGCATGTATTTTAGATTGAAAAAAAATTATCAGTATCTTCCAATATCGTAAATATACCTCTGTCAAATTCAACATTACAAAATTTATTCAGGAGGACAGGGCCAATAAGAAAACAACTCAAAGGGATATATGAAACGTGATAATTCGGATGGAATATAATCTGAAATTCAGAAAAAAAACACATTTCCATTTACTATGATGACAATTTAATTTGATTGAGCCACTACAGTACAATTCAAAATTGTATATATTCAAAGTTTTTGAGTTGAAATAACTACTTACAAATTCTTGGAAAAACTTCTAAACTCACCAAGAATTGTTACCCCTTTTGTTTAAAATTGCTATAAAATTAAGATAAAATACATTTATCCAACTATTGAAATTTTGAATATTACTGAAGTTTTTTCCCAACACCAAATCGTTATTTTTCCACCTCGACACGTGTTTCGATCACCAAGTGATCATCTTCAAGAGGAAGATAGAAATGTTTCATCTTCCTCTTGAAGATGATCACTTGGTAATCGAAACACGTGTCGAGGTGTAAAAATAACGATTTGGTATTGAGAAAAAACTCCAGTAATATTCATTACTACATCAAAGGTTCCAAACAATATATCATAAGTATTGAAATTTTGTCAAGTTGTTTCACTACAAAAGAAAGAATTTTGAGTTTGAAGTACCTATAATCCTTTTGGATATTACTTACATTCTGCGAATAACTTCTGTAGTTTTCTCAAATCATTGAAATTTCGAAGAATATTCTTCAATTGTATTAAATCTACCTTGGAATTGATACACTGGAACCAATACAATTTTTTAAATTATATTATTCAAGATTTCGGAAGTATATGAACGAAAATGAAAATATTCAGCAATTGTAGCTTAAATTCAAAATTATTTGGTTTTGGAAGAGTTTGGAAGTGTAGGAAGAGTTTGGAAGTGTCTTCAGTAAAGTTGTTCGTGTAAAAATGATCATGGATGGTATTATTAATTTTCATCAAGTAACGAATCAGTGTATTAATAATCAGTGATTTAATTTAATGTTATTTTAGAGGAGAAAAACACATAAAAGTTCAACATAAAACGCGTATCTATCCAAAAGAATGAAACTCATCTTCACCTAAGAGGAAATTGAATATATTCAGTTCAGTTTATTATTATAAACGTACTTGAGTATCTCTTCAACGGTTTATGAAGGTTGGTTAAATTGGGGTTTTTAAAAGATTTTAAAATATCAGGATGCTGTATTTTGATTAACTATTGAATTTTTTATGTCACACGTCCATGAAAATATTAAAGAAACGCCATTTTGGAAAGACGTGAAAAAACATTGTGACTACATTTTATAATGATTTTCTATTCTTACATGAGTCTGTGTTCAAAGGTTATAAATGGAAATGCAAGATTTAAATAACAATTCATGCCTCGATTCATGCATCACGCAAACTGAATAACGCTGACCATGCACAAGTCATTAAAAAAACATGAGTAACAGGTAGCGCAGGTACCTTCTATATTGTTATCAAATTACACTCCCATGCAGCTAAAGTCGCTTCGCTTGACAATATCTCCACTGGAGACTGAGTGAGTTCCTTTTCTACCTCTTATCTATGATAAAGGTTTATCTACCTGCTATCGAAACGAAGTGTAATCCATCAGAATGTGATAATGTCGGCTTTACTAAGTTGAAGTGTGATTCGGGCCCTAATCATAAACCATAACAATAGATTCTGTTAAGATAGGTCTAGACTCGTATACAGGTATTGTCGTTAAAGACTTGGAATCTGGATGCCGTCCTTAAGGATGCATTTGGATTGTATCCCGAGGTTATCCCCCTTTTAGGACTTCAACCACTTTACCATTTATTTAAATTTAGGAAGTTATCAATTGAAACGTTGAACGTTATATGTAATATTTTTAATGAAAACAACGGAATTACATTTAAGTTTTCACGCAAATTAACTAATACTAATTGCGGCCGTACATGGACCACATATTTGCAGTTGAGGCAACCACAACATTGTGGACATGTTGACTGCACTTCGCAGTTGACCCAACCACATTTTTGTGGTCGACTTGCGCTCATAAAAACCGCACTTGCAGTTGAGACAACTGACATAAAAAATTGAATGCTGTGAGACCGGTATGAGAAAAAGTACACCACGGTGTACGCGGTTGGGTACGACTGCAAGTTTGTGGTTAGTGTACGGCGGATGTCGCGATGACATCTCTGCGGAAATCAG
>WOGN01006158.1:0-12632 GCA_015342105.1 Leptinotarsa texana
CATCAATAATGAACGTCACATTATTTTCATTGAGAACAAAATCAATTGGGCTCATGTTGTCATACAATGACGATTTTGTTGTTTTCCTCAAAAGCGCAAAAAACCGATTTTCGTGACCTTTGACCTTGAAATTTTATAGTTGCGTACACCCTACCATATGTAGGTTATCAGACAAGTTTTAGGGTGTCGATATACAAGTATTAGACTTACAGCTGGGTACCTCGAATTCCGAGATTCATACCTAATTCAAGCTTAAATGATTAAACCATTCATTCAGAACTATTTGAGATAAACAATCTTGCGATACATTATCTGCATGTAACTCCAATGGTAAAGGCAGCGCACGATTAGAGAGCTCTCAGGGAGCAAGAATTTTTTTGACTTAGTTATTACTTATCGTTATATCATGACCAAAATTACACAAAACTTTCGTAAATTGTAGCCTATATGTTATTCTTATGTATAAGTTGTATTTATGTAAAGTTTTATCCAAATCCGTTTAGTCGTTTAGGCGTCAAAGAGCCACAAACATACATAATACATCCATCCTCACAAACTGTTACATTAATAATATTAGTATAGAAGTAGAGAAGTATAGATTATCTCTATGAAAACAGTTGATATGTTGAAATCTGTTAACCAGTGGTCACCTTCCTGTGAACGACGACTCTCAGAAGTCGATACTTGTGCGAACTACATCCGCCCTAGCGGATTCAGCCACAGACTCACACTGCGATCGATTGAGTGAGTGGAGCAAACCACACACGTCCCTGACTACCATCCCACCTTTGATATGTAAATATGGTAATAAATGATATTTTATGGTAAAAAATGCAATAATGATGAATGAATAACTTCCTGTTGGTCGTTCAAAAAAAATTAATATACGATTTATTTATTTTCAGAGATGATAGCAGGCTTAATTTTTGTTCTTTATTCTTGTCATATTCAAGTCGTAATTTTGAGTCTGAAATCGAAATTACGAGATAAAAAAGAAATTCAAAATTTCCGAATCATAGTCAAAATTTCGAGTTTCAATGTTGTTATTTCCCAGAAACATATAATGAAAATATTTAGCCCTTCTGCGCTTCCGTAGTAAGCTGTCATTCTTGTCTTATTGCGTCCTCACAGGGCACATGATTCTTATACCCAATGATGTCTTACTTCAAGATAAGAAAAATGGTTATTGGCTATGAATGATGGCGTACCATTTGTAGTATCGGTTCTTCGGTAAAAGTAATATTGATTTGATTTCCATGATGTACAGAATCACAGTAATATATAAACAAAATTCATAAATAAATATAGAATCGAAATGAATAGATTGAGATAATATCGAAAAACGGCTACCTCCACCGCTTCGTTTCTAACTGGGTTTTCAGTTTGACGTTTTCTATTTACCTCAGATCTCGTTTGTCAAAATTTTGAAATTAGTTCCAAAACATATTTACCATTTACGTTTTTAGTTTAGATGTTTCTCATTGAGAAACTGACAACATAAGCACTGTAACAAGGTTTTTTATCATACCAATACATAGGCAAGTCAAATTTATTCCAAAGGTACGAATATCATAAAGTAACTCCAGAAATGCTCAAAAACGTCAGATGGCGTTTCGAGGATAACTTAATGTAGTTTGGGATGATTGGATTTGAATTTACACAAGGTTTTCCACTTTATTTTCAAAAGCTTTCATTCAACTTGGTCCCGGATAGTTAGTATGTATTTATGTCCGGCCGTACACGGACCACATATTTGCAGTTAAGGCAACCAGAACATTGTGGCCACGTTGAATGCACTTCGCAGTTGACCCAACCACATTTTTGTGGTCGACTTGCGGTCATAATAAACCGCACTTGTGGTTGAGGCATCTATATTTTGTGGTGTCAGAGTTTAGTGCCAGTTTCAATATGGATTTCGAAGAAGAAGCACTACTACGCCTTATTTTGAGGAGAAGGAGAAAACGTAGGAAGGTACGATCGTTTTACATCCACTTCGGTTGCGCGAAAGCAGCAAGGAAATTTTGGTATTTTGTTTGATGGTGATTGACAATGTTTCGTGGTGCATTTCATCAGTTCGGACTTCCATTGCTTATATTATATAAATTGATTTGAAATCCCTGAAAGAATCTATAAAGAAATTAAAAAGATTAGCTGAAAAAACAATTTCATTAAGCAAAAAACTGAAATTAGAATGGAATAACATACAAGCAACAACCGGTGAACTTCGGCAAGACGAAAAACGTTTTTTCAATTACTTCAGAATGTCCATTTGTTCTTTTAATGAATTAATTAGAATTCTGAAATCAACTGCAAGTTTGTGGTTAGTGTACGGCGGATATCTCGATGACATCTCGGCGGAGATCAGCAGCAAGTTGACTGCAGACGCCCGTTTTGACTTTTGTAAACGCCCGTGTACATGTAGTGCAGTATTTCGTATGGGCGGCTGGAGTTCGCTGGAACGCGACTGCAATTGTGTGGTCGATCCGACCGCAAAATGTGGTTCGTGTACGGGCTCTCTAAAAGTGAGAACTTTTTGGAAGAGACTACTATATTCTTCATCAATTTCGGCTTCATAGTGACGAGTGTTAACTCCATTTCACCAACAATGTCCTATTATATTTTTGTAACATAAACGTCAAAACGTAATATTCATCTTCCCATTGAATGATGCAAATCAAATGAAAATTTTTGCATGTCATAATACACTCGATGCTTCTGTTTAGCGAAACATGTGTCGCAGTTTTGTGAACTTTCAAGTAGAAATCTCACATTAACGTGTATTTTTTGAATCCATTACAATGATTCTGTATCTGTAGAGTAGGGGGAGGGGTGTAGACCCACAACACTTAGTCCCCATGTGACATACCACTTAGGCCACATTGTACATACTCCCGAGCAGTTGCCCTCCTAGGTCATCGTCCATTCTGTCCTTTCCAGGAAACCTTGAGGTGTCTCACGGCGGCCTTCGTGAATGTTTTGAAGGGTGCAGCGACATTACTGTTGTTGTGCGACTTCTTCAACCTTCTTGGGGTAACCTCCGTGGGGTGCACAAGTAAAGGCGCTTTCTTGCAGGAGCAGCCGCTTATGCCTTGGCCTTTGTATTATATCACGAGGTGATCTGCTATGTCCAGCCTCATTTCGAGCGGTAGATTTGGGTGGACATTTCTGTTCATCCCCAGCCACTGCCATAGATTGAGGTGAGCATTTTTGTCCAGCCTCGGAATTGGTTTTTTTTCTGTATCTGTTTTAGTATTTGTTTCATTCATGTGTGTTCCCACGAGTAGCAGGGGAAGAGTTGGTCGCTCTGGTTCCCCAAAGGGATCGTTTGTAAAACCGCATAATCACCCTGCGGCCATTCACCTCTTGGTACGATTCCTTACATCTTAGCTAGGATAGGCTGGTCCACGGTGGCATTATTTCTTCCACTGACCAGGTGTCCAACGACCCCGTCCGTAAGGCCATATTGGCTTCCCGGACAGCGCTCTCAGTCCTCTGGCCGTTCCCCTATCCAGCTGGGGATGCGCCCGATAGATAACCCAATCCATGGGAATACGATGGTTTAATGTTTGATTGAAAAATTAAATATCTCTTTGTTGTGCCAAGAATTTGATGAGGCTGAGATCTTGGACGTGAAAATGAAATGTGCCCTGTCGCGTCTTCGAATACTTGAAAAATAATAAAAGTGAAAACAAGAGTGGACTGTAAGAAGTGTGGCATAAAGCTAACTCACCGAATTCCAGCTGTACAATCCAGCTTCACTGGATTGTACAGTAAAACGGGAATTTGAAATGAGTTACCAACAGTCGAAGATGGTACAGAGTCTAGAGCACACACGGCGAAATAAGAAAAATGGCGATACTCGTTTCTTGTACGTAGCATGAGATCGTAGATAGGTCCCTATTGATATGGTTAAGATGGATAAGCATACTTCAAATTGAGTCTTGAGCATGCGCCCTTAGGAGTCACACCATGCGAACAATAATGATACTAATAATGATAGATAATCACAAATAAAGACGCAACAGACCCAGTTATTTACCTTATGAAGTGAAATCGGCATTCGGGAACATTCTGGAGTCATGCTGTCGAGCTGGGAATTGCCATATCGAATTCATGATGAATTTTCAATATCCACGAATAACGATCTTTTTCATGAAATAAAAATCGATATCAAATACTCCAGAATATAAACAAGTGCAATGTGCTTTAAGAATAGTTTTGTTTTTTCAAATAATTCTGAATAAGTTATTGCAACTCTACACGTTGCAATGCTGTTGAATAAATGCCTGTGTAATCTTTTTTTAAATGATTAAGAATTTCACCAGTGCATATTGACATTGTTGTTTCTGAGTGATATTTTTTGAAATACAGACTTTCAAGCTATATTTGGATTATATATAGTAAAAGAAATAATGGAGAGTGTTACTGGTGCTTTGGGGGATGACTGGACACTTGACTGTTTGTTCGTATCATCTTCGTTTTCATCAGGTTGGAGCCTGCTCCCTTATCTTTTCGTAACAAAGACAAATAGCTTCATGACTGAGGAGATGTTGACGGTATGAAAAGCCCTCGGACATTAGTACCGCCCTTCATGGTGTACCCCTATCTGGCTGGGGTGAGATGAATAAAAAATGTTCATCCGTTAACGGGTGACATGATTGCCTCATTCGACAGAGTGTCGGGGCCTTCTATATCGGGAGGGGTCGTCTACAGCATAATCCACAGCTTCCCTAACTAAACTGGACTGTTCCTCCGTGAGATGACTATTATATGGGTCATTCGAGCGCTTTCACCTATCACCTCTTTCCTCTCTCTGCTACACTGGTTTTGAGGGAGTTGATCATTTAGCGGGACGCTTGATTACAGGTTTCTATATGTTGCGTATCTCCACGCTAGCTTGGTTGATGAGTCCAAACATGCTCTGCCGGTTTCCCTTCTCTATGTGCTTCTATGTGTGTTTCAATGGTCTTTCAGTTTCACTGATATAGGATTTGCGCACTTACAGGGTATCCGGTAAATGCAATTCTTGGAAACGCAGTCCGCGTTTGGAGGACTGGTTTTCGTTAGGCTGCTATGGATGGAATTTCCGGATCTGAAGCAGATTTTGATTCTGTACATGGATCAAATTCTTCTTATCCTTTCCGATAATTCTCTGACGTAGGAAAGGGCAGGTACTTGTTGTGATGGTTTGCCTCCCTGGCGAGGCTCATGCTTTCTTCCAGCCAAAATCTCTTCCGCCATCACTTTCGAGTAACCATTCCATTAGAGACATTTTCTAATGATGCCTAGTTCATTCTCGAGATCTTCCTTTGTATTACAGAGCCCGAACGCACAATCCACTAGTCTTGATGATCAACAGATTTTTCTCAGAAACGTGTTGTTTTCAGTCATTGTTATTTGAATTTCCAATTATGAATTGAATGAAAATATTACAACTTATTAATACAGTTTATTGTATGATCAGTATAAAGGGTTTCAAAAAAAACGCCACATAAAATAATCTGTATTGATGAGTTTTAATATGGATTTTCATCAAGTATCAGCCAGTTATTTTCAATTATTGAAAATATCACATCTACCTTGAGAGTTTCCATAAAAATATGAAATTTTCCATATTGTGTGCACCACTGTCGGTGGAGGGAAAGTCACAGTCTATCGCAGATTTCCCCTTTCCCCGTAAACCGCGCGCCCTCGAATTTAGCATCTTTAACATAATCTGTGTCAAAGATTTTGGTTTGCCGAGTCCATTTAATTTTTACGTCCATGAATGAAATGTAATAGCATTTTCTAATTGCTCCCAATAACTGGTCACAAGGGGGAAAACATTTATTTTTGTAGTGCTAACAGCACAAGTTACTGTAAAATAACTAAAAACCCACCCAAAGTACAGAGTTGAACTTTTTTTTCAGAACGGAGTCATATTTGGACCATTTTGCTTCCTGCCATTCACTATATTCTCTGGTTTCTTCGTCCAACTAAAAGATGCTCCCGTTCACATCAGGTGGATCTTTCACATATCTTACTTGAAGTATGGTTTCGAGGGGTTAGTGCTATCCGTCCTCAGTTACGACAGAGGGAAGTTTCCCTGTGAAACCGATTACTGCCCGTTTGTATATCCGGAACATTTCTTGGAAGAAATGGATATGGATTCCTCACATTATTCTACAGCTGTTATATTTTTATTGTGCTTAACTGTGGTTTTGAGGACGTGCGCCTTCATTGCGCTCTGTTTACAAATCAGATACAACAGACAGCATCGCAGGTAGTGACAGTTGTAGACGTATTTTTATGTGATAGAAGATGGTCTATAAATTCTCTGCGTGGAGTGGCACACTCAGGGATCTGCGCAAACTTATATTTAAGACACAAGATACTATGTTAAGTTTGACACAGCAATATATGTACAATACAGATAGAGTGGAGAAGAAGTGTGATGAGAATCCAGAAATATTTCAATAAAAGACATTTGAATCGTCAGTATTACCAAGATAGGAAAAAAACATGTGACATTATTCACTTCTAAATCACGCAGAACCTGTTTTGAATTGCCTTCAAATAAAAAGTCAATATTGTTATTGTTGTGGAAAATACTGAAAATAGCTATAAAAATGTGAAAAAATTCCAATTATCTCGCCAGTATTTGTGAGTACTTCCAAGCGGGTTGCTACGTGCATACTTGACTAAATGAAACTTCTCGTACTATATCAAGACCTGACAGACTTTGCACAATAATTTTGCAATAAATTTTTTTAAATAGTTCACAAATTTGCGAAACCATTCCAAATTTTTATTATTGATGTTATTGTATTTCCAATTATCTTGAAGAACAATTCGTTCAGGCCAGTCTCAACTCCCTACACTCTAGGTTGATGGACTGACACCTATCAGAAAACAACTACTCCCCTGGATGATACCACGAAGAGTTTTGGATTATATCCGACGGGTGTCAGTGCAGGATCATTCACATAAGTAATTCCTGCATATGCTGTTGGCGATAGAACCGGAATCCATTTTCAATAATTGGTACGAACCACTTGAAGACCGGTTTCAGGCTATTTGGCCTCTCATCAGTGCAACATGAAGTCGATGATTTCACATAATTGAAAATTGAATTTCTTCCAGAGTATCATTACTCGAACTAGGCTGAAGAGAACGACAAACAACATATTTGTCATGTCCCCCGCTGCCCGTGAACGAGGTAAGCAACCGCATATCCGAATCGCCAAATTCCACGGAAAAAGAATGCCGCACGCCCCCTTACTATATGTGAAATTAATAGTTTTTAATTATTATTATAATATGTATTTCCATATATGGAAAACTTCTGGATACTTTACCGTATTCCAGCTATGCCCCCTTACTCCATGTCAAGGTAATAGTTTTTAATTATATTATTGTAATCTGTATTTACATATATGGAAAACTTCTGAAAACTTTACCGTATTCTAGCTTGAATTGAATAATAATAGTTGAATGCAGTCACAAAAATGTCCAGTTGAAACTCACTACTTATTCTTTTGAATACGGTGATCGATTTTGAAAGTCTTGCATATTTAATGGACCAGAGATCGGTTTTTAGAAACGAATATTTATGACAGCAGTGTTTACATTGTTTTCTCAGTGTTGATATTCATTTAATTTCATATTCACAGTCATTCCCATTGGAAAAATCAATTGTATCAGAATGAGAATAATTAAAAATAGAACTAGAAAAAAATCCGAAATTGAATACAAATTGATATTGTTCAAATATGTTTCAAGCTGTTTTTTAAAGTGAAAGTATCCAGTAATTTTTCGTTATATCCCTCTATAATGTGTTTAAATTCATAGTGACTACAAAAAATTAATATTTATCCAAGTAACCTGAAATATAATCTGAATTTTTATTCCTGGATGAATTGACTGATGCACTTTATAATGACACAAAAATTCATTATTATGCTGAAACACACTTTGTCTTAGGTGAAGCTCTTACATTATCACTTCTTTTCTTCTTTGGAATGCTATGCTGGAAAAATTAAAGTTTACTACGCTCTAATTGTTGCCAAATTCAAACTTCCAACCATTCCACTTCTTCCAGTATGAGGTGCAACCTAAGTTACAATTTATTCCTTTATATCTCAATATATACACCTTATTAAAAAGTTTAGGTATTATAATTTAACAGTTTTACGCACCCTTGTATATTTTTAACTTATTGAACCAAAAATGATGAATATATTCATCATTTGTTGTTCTGTGATATTAAGTAATCATAGAATATCTGGTGCTCCCTGCATATACTCTGGATATGCCGTTTTGTATTCTGTTTCATTACTTTTGTCAATGAACTTAGGTCCAGAAATGATTGAGTGCCTTATCAGACTGTTTTGTGTAGCCATGAAAGTCTGATTACATTTGATGAACCTGTATATATCAAAACTCAAGTATACTATTGTTATCTATTGTTATTTCCAATAAAATATTCATGAACTTTGAAGGTCTTTACTATCAAACCTTTATATTTCCACAATGTGCAGGAAAGAGGTTCCAACTTTCGAAACTATTGTTTATTTGGCAGAGATTGAAGAGTTATTCAGAGCTGTTGAAACGGGCTTCTTACTTCCTATACGTTTATATGTACTTTCCCCTTTCCCAAAAATCAAATTTGAATTCATATTATTCGTTAGTTCTGTGAGAAAATAGTACATTTATTTGAAAGTAACACTAAATGTTTCCATTTCGGAAGAAAAGCAAGGTTCAAATCAAGTTCCAAGATTTATTTGATTTTGGTGAAGCAGAAAAAAGTACATGAGTGTATATACGACATAACTATTGAACTACTCAAACTTGTATCTTTTCAACAAATATCCAAATATAAAGTATTTGCTTTGAATTTCGGAACTAACCAACAATTTGTATTCAAAAACAAACTGGCAAAGTCACAAGCAACATCAAGAAAACAGAAAAAAAAGTTAAGGTTTGTAATATGTTGAAGTTTCACGGTGTTCACAAGTTCATTATACAGTGTGATCCACTAGGTGTGCAACAAATGGGAAACTTTTTTATTTTCGATTTCTCAGAAAATTTTATTCTTGACACAAGTTGGTACAAAACTATACCAAGTGTACCTGAAGTGGCTTTATGACAAACACCATACAGGATAGGCTAAAAATATAAAGTTCGTTCAAGAGTAAGTACCCTTATTTAAAAAAATATAGAAATATGTTGAAGAGAAAGTTGCTTAGAATTGGAAGTTATGTTCAGATACGAAGTCATGGCTTACATTTAATATGTATTTGAAGTAGCCACAATCAAATCAGAACTCTAGAATAAAACACGAACTGAACACCTATTTTCGTTAAACAATTTTATTATTGGTGGTAGCCGTGGTAGTGAACGGATATGCCGATAACGTTCGTCCACAAAGAAGGTACGCGGATGCCATGTGCTATAGAATAAATGAATATGGGGTTAGAGGTGTGGCTCTCTCCCTTTTCACATCGTGTATACAAAATAGAAAGCAATATGTCGACATAGGAGACAATAGAACGTCTACTTCAGATCTTATAGTAAACGGTGTTACGCAAGGATCTGTGATGGGACCTCTCCTATTTATAATATTCATAAATGGCTTTTTCTTCCAAGTTCCGCCCCATAAATGTGTCGTTTATGCCTATGGCACATCTATTGTGTGCTCAGTAAAAAATTACAAAAATGTATTGAAAACCTCTGAACAAGCTGAAAAAATGGTTCAATGCGAATCTTCTCAAACTTAATATGGGGAAAACCCAGAGACTGATATTTTCTTCCAATAACATGCTTTTGGAAGGAAAAACAGCCCAATTACTTGGTATAACTTTGGATGACTCCCTTAATTGGACATGTCATATTAATGAATTAAATATGAAATTATCCAAATATCTGTTTCTGTTGAGGCAATTGAGAAAGTGTGTTTCTATTAAGACTCTTCTCGCTGTCTACTATGCCTCTTTCCACTCGTTCATTAGCTACGGGACACTTATTTGGGGTAATTCTATTTCTGCTGAAAAGATATTTGTAACACAAAAAAAGCCATAAGGATAATTTCTAATGCGGAATATCGAGATAAATGTCGTACATTGTTCAAAAAATTGGAAATCATGACTCTTCCATCGTCACTGCTGGAGGTACATAAAATTAAGGGCACTCTTTTAAGTAACTCCCACTTTCCTAACTATGAAACACGTGGTGCCAATCTTATACGACCTGCTAAATTAAATCTACAGAAATCTTTCAAGAAATACTTAGATGTTAACCTATACAATATCTTGCCAACTACAGTCAAGAACTTATTACAGGCATGTTTTAAAAAGGGCATAAAAATGTCTCATTGATGAAGGCATTTATAGTATAGATGAACATATGGCTGCTTCCATGGTAATGCCCGGATTTTTTCTTTTAAACGAAAGTGAGTGCGAATCTTTCAAAAATTTTATTGTATTTGTTAAACAGTGCTGCTTGTAATAATGTATTTTAAAAATTATTGTACCCCTTTTGAGTGCCTTGTGTTTTCGTTATACTGTAGTGTTAATGTTTTTATTTTATTAAGGAATTATTCAATTTCAAATGTTTGATTTATCACCTGACTTGCTACAAATGTTTTATACATATACGTAGTCAAATAAAATATCTATCTATCTATTTCTTTTAAGCGCTTCGGTACGTTTCTTTTTCTCTCTTCGCCAATCAAGATCAAGCAAAAACGGCCTTCGTCGACTACATCGAATCTCGAGCAAGCTATTACACACTGGTACTTTCTTTATTTGAGTTTGAAGGCTTTCGTAGTCCTCAAACCCGAATGAAGATAGAAACACTGAAAATCTGGACCACGAAAGCCTTAATCAATTTATTATTCGACTTTTATTATGTCAAAAGTGTACCGTTTCAAATGTCGCTTAATTCGATTGAAGTGAATAAGTTTTCCCCGAGATGTTAAAGTTTATAGTAAACCCATGAAAACGATCAAAACGTTTGAAACAACTCAATAATTCATTGAGTCGTTAATCTATTTCGACACAGAAACGTTTTAACATCGACATTAGAACGATTCTGCACGTGCGATCTTTGTAGCTGATACTAGTAGATAGAACATCTGAAAAGTCATTCTAGTACGAACTTTCCTTCTGTGCGACTGAATATTCATTACATCACCGTTCAGTTTACCAGTTGATTTGTTTACCGAAACTTTGTCTCCTTCCTATTCAATTATGAGTCTGTCTCTCGGAATGCACTTACTGTCTTCGACTGTCATTTACATTATTTATCCACTCCACTCGAAGTCCAATAAAGTTAGCGAGGTAAGGTGATAAAAGGAGCTACTTGTAAGCGACTGGAAAATAGAGGACGGCGGAAAAGTATACAGTGCGTAGGTAAAAATTCTCCCCTCTCTAGTTTTTAAAGGGACAATCAGGTCGGTTAAACGTGCGGTATAGTCGAAGTAACTGATATAGTAATTCTTAAAGCTATCGGCGAACTCGAAGGCCAAAAAAATCAATATAAAGAAATAATGCCGCTACGAATTTGAAAAACTGGCGGTTCGTATTGGATGATTTTTACTAACCGAGTTTTATGATTGGGTGGAGAGTCATAAAATTAAATTTGAAGTCATGTTACGGTGACCAATAGAATGTAGCGATGAGTACCGCCGTTGTGTCGTCAATGTTTAGTTCAGGAACTGATCGCGATTTGAGTGTTGAAAATCGATATTGGTGAAGTTATACTTATTTAAAATTTTTGTTATTTGTTCAAAATGTGGCGTCTTTAATAATAATAATAATAATAATAATGTTTATTTATAAAAAAATTACAAAATTGAATATATCACTGCTTGAGAGATGCATAAATAAACAATGGCATCACTGAAGAAACAATCGCAATATTGCTCCTTGTGCAAGAGTACTTATAGTAATAACGAGTGTAATAACAACGCAGACTTTTTCCTGTGTAGTGATTCCAATAGCACTGGTGAACAATGCGAAAAAGAGAATAGTGAATAGAAAAGAGTGAATAAGATTCGGATGCATTTGAATATTGAAACACAGGGAGTATGTTTCAATGTATATAAGAATATACATATCAAGTTTGGTTTCGAGGGAAAAAAACTATTAAAAGCAACATCAGATTTGACCGAAATTCCTATCTCAACTATACGTAAAATAGTCAAAAACAAACCTTATGAACGCAAGACACGATGTGATGCTTGATTACCAAAACCTTTAGATGTTCATCTAATAAAATCATTAAAAAACCAATATACGACTTACAAAAGCAATGAGATTCTTACATTTAAAATCATAAGGAAGAAATTGAATACTTCCGGCCGTAACGTGAGCTGCTGTGACAAAACTCTTCAGAATTGGATACAGCAATTAGGATTTAGATTTAAAATAATAAACAAACGTCAAGCAGTTATGGAAAGCAGAATTGCGTAACAAATACTTAGAACAAATAACTAAATATAGACAAGAACAAGAACAACGGTAAATTTTCTATTTGGATGGAACTTGGTATGACACTCACGACACAGTTACGAAAGGGTGGACTGATGGTTCGAGAATGTGTACGCCTAACATGCCTGCAAACAATAGATCGCGACTAATCATTGTGGATTG
>WOGN01006159.1:0-12632 GCA_015342105.1 Leptinotarsa texana
AACAAGTACAAATCAAAACACAACAAGACCTCACATTCAGTATATTGAACAAATCGATACACATACCTAGAGAACATCTAACACAAAGAACTGTACCTGACGCAAAACAAATACAGGCAAATTTACCTGAAATACCTAAGTTGAGACGATCAAACCGTATAAAGAGACAGATAGTGTAATTTATTGTTCATATGAAAGTAGATGTTTCGAGACGGTCATTTCTTTCAGTTTGTGCCTGAAAGTAACTACTTCGCATGATCTATACATTTTTGTATGAAGGTAATTTTTTTAAATCGATTGCTTTCTTATTTTCCTTGGAAGATTCCCACTTTTTCTATATAGACGTAGACGTAGACCTAAAAATTGATCTGTTCTAAAAATATACACACACCACTTTTGTTATTTTTACTTCTTAGGAAATTATAAATTGTTCGTGAAATAATGACAAAAAAGAAAATGTAATCAGAAATGTCATTAACGCTTCAATTCGCATCTGCAAAATCTTGGAATAGCTCAAATTTACTTATATTTTTTATTCAAATTCACTTTGGAAGAAGGCAATTTGTCAGTGTCGTACTTCAGGGTGTTCATGCTGAATTTCTTTTTCTCAATTAACAGCATCTCTTGATAATTTTCAGTAAAATGGGAACAATTGGATAAGAGCAGAACTATTAAACAGAGTTATCAACATTATTAGTTTCCACTTGAAAACTCTGAATGATTCCCTTAGTGTGAAAAAATGGAAAGCCATGAAAATCATCAGTACATTTTTCCAAGTCTAGAATTCATTAAAATCAAGAATAATTCTTATAATCATGAGTTAAAGAGAGTATATAAGCATCAACCGACTTGTTGGAAAAAACAATATTACAGAATATAATGAAAACTTTGGTCGGTCTTGAAAATGTTAGATCGATAATTTTTGTAAATATAGATTTCAAATGTTTTCAGTTGCTAATATTGCCAGTGGAATTGAAACATAACATGGATTTTCATCGTATTTATCAAATTTTAAAACAGGCGATGAAATTTCGTAATCTGAGTCATCTATGAACCCAAATACTAACGAGACCTGTATGTATATTTCAATTTTTCCACGAATAACAAATACCATGGAGATTAGAAAGGCTAATTAATGAAACCCAACGTGAATATTTCAGTATTACAATAAGACTTCCTGAATAACGCTCCGTGAATTCTCTTTGTAGCTTCTCAAAACCCGCATTCGCGAGAGTTTCTCTGAGTTCATATCCGTTGCATAATCATAAAATTGAAGAATAACGTAAAGTTTCCGCATGCATATTCTGCTGAGATGAAACAATGTTATTTAATTAAATAGATCTGAGATTCTTTCTTGAGAGCATTTATTAATTTTGATGAAAACCCTCCCATCTTTCCATTCGCCTGGAGGAGCCAGAGAGTAATCATGACTGAGTACGATTATTTTCATTGACTGTTTTTTCAAAACTGGGATGAGTTACCCTTCAAGTTGATTAATGATAAATGAATTATATCAGCAAATTGTCCGATGTACCGGATTTATAAATCGTGGTCTGCATGTTTTTATACCTGACGTTTCGTCTGCTACTGCGGCAGATATCATTAAAGGCGATGCGGCACCGGTCTACACTGTAACGTCCAGTGGACGAAAACCTGAATTTTTATTTTCTTATATTCAATTTTGAATCCGCTAGTTACGTTGGGAAACTACTCAAGTAATCAGAATTGCGTAAAACCAATATCATTGTGAATAAAGCAAAGTCTTCAAAATCTGTTTCATACCAACAATCAGTTCAAACCGCTCTCGTTGAAGATTGAACAGCGTTTTAGTTGTTTGATCCGAAGGAAATTACTTCAAAACTATTCCTTTTTTACCTAATATAATTAAGTATGGGTAAGTGCTTCTTATTATTTATCCTGTATTATTCTTCATTGAGTTTCTAATTTTTTTTAGTTTACAATTTTGATAGACTGTAGCAAAAAACTCCCCAAAACATCTTCCCAAGTATTTTAGAGTATACAGTTTATCTTAAATATAATGTTGAGGGCCATTTTTATATTCCATTTTCAGATCCATCACATAACATATCTTTTATTCTCCCAAATTTGGAAAAATTAGGATAAATACGAGAAAACGGAATCAATTATTGAGCAATTACTCAGTCAATTTCATCTGCACGATTCCCTAAAGAAATATTAAGCAGCATTACTACCATTTAATATGTCAAAAAAATGGAAGCGTGTTCACCGAACAGAAAAAACATTCTTTACCTTATTTAAAGACTGGTTGGAACAAGATATCAATTCAGAAAAAATTTTTCTCAATTATTATCAATAAGCGTTTCACGTCCTGATGGTCCTTCCGGCTCACACCTGAGAAAAAGTTTAAGGCGTTGTGTGAGGAATCGAAAAAGCAGTGGGTTGCTGATCTTGTACCAAACCTGAATTCTGAGGAGCTATCTTTCGCTGCTAATGTATCATCAGGGTCCAGTACCTTAATAACTAGTGGTACATGATTTTTGTCCACTATCGCCACTAGTTGATTACACTGTATGGTCGAAGGGATCTACCTTACCGCTACAGGCAAACTGAGAATGATCCTGGTACTCTGGTGTTTGGTTGATCCGACCTTTCTTCAATTAGCGGAAGAATCTTTGTGTTATGAAGTGCTGGCATCCATGTCTCGTTATTGTTTATTGCCTCTTCCTTACGGTGTATTTCTATGGCCTGTATTACCGCCACCATTGATAACACCATTTAGAACCCATGTGCCTATGTATCCCTTTTACTGAATATTCTTATAAATTTCACTTCATCAAGTCTTACCAGTATATATAAATGATCTAACGCTGTAACAAATTCATAAGTTCGTTCACATTGAATTACTCTATTTTTTCTTTGATGACATTAAAAAATTGTGTTCAAATATTCAGGCATATCCCATCTCATGAGTAGTAACTCTGCTGACAACCGCTAAAGAAAAATCAAATGATTTGAAGAGTATTGAAATATGTATTGTTTTCGTTTAGGCGTAAGCCAATATAATTTCTCCTCGTCCAGATAGTGCCTAGGCACTTGATTGAGAGAGCAAATACAATGATTTCAATTTGATCGAAGAGAATGTCACTATGTCAGGAAAAATAACAAGTGAAAATGTTGACAAACACACGTCAAAGTGAGCTGAACTGCTTCTAGGTCTTCAGTACTTGACATTGGTAACGTGACATCTTGCAAGGTGGATGATGAAGGCCCTTTCAAAGGGTAGAAATAATGTACCAAGACATCAAGAAACTGGCATTCATGAAACTGATCAACATTGGAGTTATGAACACTTATACTCTACATGTCACAATACTAAAAGACTGGAAAATATAACGCTTTCGATTTGGTTTGTATATTTATAGGAATGTCTTCTAATATCTTCACTTACCATTAATTCCCTCCTCAGCTTATCCAACTCCAGAGCAGAAGGTGGAGGAGGATCCCTCGTAGACCTTCCACGTCTTAACTCTTCCAACTGCTTCGTCAGCTCCTCCACTTTGGCCACAGCCAGAGATAATTCCTTTTCTTTTTCATTGAAGAGTGCTCGGATCGAGTCAAGGTCACTTGCTGGAAAAAACATCCATATTAGATTCGTATGGATATGTTTCACGATCTGATGTCTATGGTACATGCATTCGATAAATTCTAGAATATTTCAGAAGATATAATACAGTGACTGATGAAATAAAGAAATAATTGGAAAAAGTCTAGCTGAAAGGATTCTTTTTGATTGCAATATTTTTGGTACCCGATTAGTGAATGATTCAAAGAGCAACGATGGCGAAATTATTTTTATTTTTGAAATGCCCACAAAGAATTTTCCAGTTTTTACGACCATTCGCTTTCTCGCATTCTCAACAAAATGGTTGTACTTGTAGAATCATCAACTGATTTCTCCTGAATGACACCCCATTCTAAGACGTGTATCCGAAAAAAATGATGTATGACACTGGGCCCATCAAGTTTTGCTAACGGAGCCTATAACCTTATTAACATAATGCAAGAATCTGCCTTTATGTACCTTCAATGGACGATCAATTGAATAACGAAACAATCCAGCTCTAAATCTAAAGAGGAAATTAAACGACCCCCAGTGATACGTTCTGAAACATTGGATCGAAAGCAAGAGGTACTCAATTCTCCAACTCTTGATCAAATTCTTGGAGAGTAGCTACGAATCGAGCAGGATAGCTTAATCAAAAAAGCAGAATCTTCACTCTGTAAATGAACGTTTACGCCACCCCCAAACCTGAAACGGAAATGTTCTGTAGGACTGTATCTAATATATCGTTAGGTATAGTTAATCAACGAATGACCTGTACTATATCTATAGAGTAGGGAGGGTGAGTGTAAGCCCATAGCACTTAGGCCACATGTTACCCATTGTATATCCTCCCGATGAGTTGTCCTCCTACCTGTCCTTTCCAAGAAGGTGATCAGGTCACTTGAAGACATCTCCTTTATATCGGCAGGTGTAGGCCGAGACTCGCCGAATACACACTCCCTTATTGGCGATAACTCCGAATACTTGCATCTGACATGCTTGACAGTGTCATCTTCCTGTTCACTCATCCTACATAGAGGTGTGTCCGCTAGCTCCATATTATAGAGGTGTTTCCTTAGTTAACAGTGGCCAGTCAGAAGTCCTACTGTTGAGCGTAGATGTTTCCTGGTCATCGCCAGATATTTCTTAGGCGCTAGCTTCCCAGGGTGATCCTGGTAATATTACATCCTTTGATTCCATCTCATCTCTTTAGGGATTGAGCATGGGTATAACATTTGGATAATTCCGCAATTATCGAAGGTGCCACTAGGACCTAAAATTCGTAGTCCCACCACTTCCTTGGCTAAAGAGTCGGCAATGCGATTGCCTTTACTCCTGTCGTGCCCTTTAATCCACCTCAGGTTAATGTTATTATCTACCGAGGCTTTGACTTAATCTTGGTGGCACTCTAGTACTAGCCCTGAGATAACACGTTGTCTGCTCAAGGCTAATAGGGCTTGTCATGCCAGTGCACATTGTTATATTTTTGCCAGAAACTCTTTTCCTGGTTATTTCCTTTGTGGCGATTGAGGAACCAGCCAGTTCTGTTTGGACCACACTGGTATTTTTCCCTTATCCTTAGGCTTAGTGATCTGGAGTAGACTCCACATCTTGATCCTTCTTTGGTTTTTGGGCCATCTGTATACAAGCGTATTGCATTTGTAGCATCTAACTCTGTATTCTGTTTTATTGAACCTGAGTTCAATTGCATCACTGGTTGCCTCCAGCAGAGGTTGCTCAATAAGCGCTTCTCGCCATTGGCTCAGCCTCAATGACCCACTCCTACTTCGAGGTTCACACCAGCTGTGCGCAATCATAACATGGTCATTAGCGTACAGGTGCAGAGGGGTTAGACCCGTAATTAATTACATTGCTGCGGTTGGTGTTGTTCTCATGGCTTCTGTGATGTTTAAACAAGTCAGTCGCTGTATTTGATACAATTTTTGGATGGCCGTTGCTTGTGGAACTTTCGGTCCCCTTGCAATGGCTCCGTACGTTAACATAGGTCTCATTATTGCAGTGTAGATCGGCACGGGTTGTAGATTCACACGGGGTGTGAATCTACATCTTGCACCTTGAACCTGTGCCATTGGAGGTACCGTAGAAGATGATCTACAGGTACAATTCCAACCATTCCATACCATAGTATTTTTATTGAATTGATGAAATATATGAGAATTTTTTTGATTTTTTCAAATAGGTAAGTTGAAGAATGAGGTATTTATGGAAGAAAGAAAACGCTTTGAGGATACAACTTTGCTGGCGTTGTTATGATTAGTCTATTCGAAATTTCCCTTTGTTGCTTGATTAATGACTGCTCGCGATACCCTGTTTCGGCGGTTACTTGCTCGAACTTCCAATATTCTGCAAACTTTCACGGTTTTCCTTTGGAACTGCGAACAATTCCAAACCGAACTTTTCCACCAGTTTGCTCTCTCCATTAATCCAGCTCAAGAGTTCTTATAAGAGTTTTGACAGATGACGCTTACCGGCTTCATTGTTTACCCAGGCGAATCATTCGAACAATCGATTCCAATTGAATGTTTGAGAGGATTGTTGGGAGAGGAGATCGGCGGCTTTGTACTCTTTTTCCAGAACTCAACAGATTTGATCATATCATTCTCACATGACAAATGCATGAATACAGTTACGTGTTTGATTGATGATGCATTCAACTGCAACTGTAACCGTTGCCGTATTGTAGGTTAGTTATAGAGGTGTCGAATAATCCATCAATCGCTGAGTATTTAATGGCCAAATAGAGAATCAATGGTGATAATAATCTCAAACATGTTCATGAAATGATATATGCCTACTTGGGAAAACAAGTGTTTCGAAAAATATACACGGTGGCTCCCAAAAAAGTTATATACCAAAGTTATATTTTTTCTTGCGAAGCGCCCTATATTTTTTATATTTTTAGATGCTATAGACAAAATAAAGGTGAGTTACTACTATATTTCCCATACTTAAAACTGACCGTTTCTGAGAAATTTCAATAAATTTAAAAATGCAGACCATAATTTGAGAATTGTTTTCACCCTATAACGTTTAACGAGCTGCTCGTGATTAAATGTACTGCTTAGCTCAAAGCTAATCGCTGAATCGAAAGTGCAGGACCTCAAAACTGACAAGCTCGTAGTCCTGATATGAATCCTCTAGATTTCTATTTTTTTGATCATCTGAAGGGTCTCGTTTCTAAAACTCCTGTAATAGATGTAAATGACTTGAGGAAGCGAATAATTGACAATTGCAATGTCAAAAGGAATACTCCAGGTATTTTTGAACGTGTCAGATAATCAATGACAAATCGATTGCAGTCGTGTATTTTATCAGAAGGTGGACATTTGTTCATTAACCACAACATCGAAATTGTTTATCATTCACTTTTGATTTTTATTTTATGTTGTTAATGGATAGTTTTTAGAAGTGATTTTTTTTCCTGACAACAAGCTTGAATTAAAAAAAAAACAAGCGACGAAAAAGTTGTTTTTCAGTTTTCCAATGTAAAAAAACCTACGAAAAGTCAGGAGTATGTTTTTTTCTCAATATTGTTGATATTGTTGACGCAACTGGACCTAATAATTTCAATGTAATTCGGGCTAAATAAGCGCCCTATTACTTCAATTACTGTAACAAATTCCAAGCAAATCGATATAACAATATTTATAATATTTCATAAATACCGTTCAAACTTCAAGGCCCTGTATCTTAGAAACGAAGTAACTGCGTACACATGTTCATTAGAACTTTTTTTTTTATAACCACCTTACGAATCTGAAGTTTCGTACGGTAATTATGAAGCACCCTGTACATTCCTTTTCAGCTCACAGACAGGAAAAATGATGGGTAACCTAATCTAATAAACTTCAAATTTCAAAACATTATCGGTATGTTCTGATCTGTTTCATTGTTTCCTAAATATTTTACTTGTGTAGTATTGAATTATACTAGAGTTTTATCATATTACCAAATCGTTATTTGTATCACTTCGACACGTGTTTCGATCACCAAGTGATCATCTTCCTCTTGAAGATGATAAAACTGCAGTATAATTCGTTTCCTTCAGCTTGAATTTTTTCTATAAGCAGACCTCGCTTATAGACGACGAAATCAATATTACAGATTTGTTTTTATTTGCAAGAAAAATCTGAGGTCCTAGAATTTGCGTGCTACTTCATAGTGACTCGCATTAGCCGTTTTAATATTCAATTAAACAATTCCTCCCTATCACATTTTACATGTAAACTTACTGAGAGAAATATTGTTCTGCTTCTGATGGTCCACCTGCCCGCGCAGCGCCCTCAGCTTGCGCAGCTTGAGCTCCTGCGCGTCAACGCGGTCGCGCAGTCGTCTCAGGCGCTCGCTTTCCGCCTGCACGCGCTGCTGTCGCTGCTCCTGCTCCTTGAGATAGCGCAGTCGCTGCTCTTTGGCGGCCAGCAGTTGGTGTTGCGACTCGATCTGCGCCTGCTGTCGGCACGCCATCTCGCGCAGCTCGCTCAGCGTCAACTGCACTCCGTCGGGTAGCTGAAAAAAACAAGACTGATTAGTCAAAGAGAACATTTTTGTTGCTGTCTGCAGGGTAGTATATTTCCAGAACTCTCGCACGGTATGTCAATTATGATTTTCTGGAAACTTGCAGGGTTATTGAAGGAGTAGGTAGGAAGTTCCGAAGTGAGTGGCTCTTACAAATTCTCCACGACAACCGGCAGTGGTATATTGTGGATCACACCCAATCAAACATATCCAAACAAAGTCAGCTTCTTTACGAAGCTGATAAACATTTTGGACCAGCTTGTTTGGTGAGTGATATATTAGAGTGGAAGTGTAATCTGCCTACGTTTGAGAAAATTATTTATTCAGTGACAGAAAATGTTCACACTACTTGCTCTGCAGTGTCAATATCTTCCTAACAGAGGCGACACTCACTGTCTTCCAACAGTGCAAGTCTGAACGACATGAACATGTAAAAAGAACTGTTATACAACGTAGGTCACCCCTGCTATAGTCCAAATACTTGCTGGTACGAAGTTTTTAAGCAATGGCCCAATTCTGCTGGATATTAAATCCTTCTTGCAGTCTAGGTGATTAGGGTTTTGGAAGGCAAAGTCTGAAGCAATGGCAATGACATATACTGTTCCGATGAAACAGCTTGCAGTCAACAGTTTCATTGCCTTCCAGGCCCGTGTGACTTGTAATCCAGATCATATACAGTTCCTTGAGTATTCTTATTGAGATGGTCTTTTTTAGCAGTTCATTACCAACTTCGATATTTCTTGGTTTGAGCTCCTGGCTTCTTAGTATCGAAGGGCAACTCCTTGCCAGGTTTAGCCGTGGTTTCTATTTTAGCGATTAGAGCGAGAACCGTTGTATGAGATTAGAGTGACTTTTGTTGTATGCATCATTCTAATAGCATTTAGAAGTGATCTATTATAAGTCAGGTGTTAAGGAATCATTTCATGAAGTTTATTTGGAAGGAAGTGAATAACATAAAATAATCACTTTTCTGTAAGACGTCAAACTGAACAGCGGTATGATTTTTTCATTATTTGAAACAAGGTGGAACATTTCATATTTTTTTTTACTTCTCGACAGTTTCGAAATGAATGGAGTTTTTCATAACTACTTACATTGGTACCTTTCTCATAATTCCAAAAGTCAGGAATTGTTTTTCAGGAGAGTTTGATCTTCACTTCGCAGATTGTATTTCACAGTTGGAGTAAACATATAATCAATATAGTTTCAAAAAACTACAACACACGCTTTTAAAGAATATCGAAAAAGGTAAAAAAATTTTTTAAATAAGCATGAAACAATAAAGATCGAAAAATACTAGTATTATTGTGAAGAAACCGAGGGCGCTTTTCTGCCATATTTTGTGTACATCTAGTGCCCACCCTTTTATACAATAATACTAGTATTTTTCGATCTTTATTGTTCTATGCTAATTAAAAAAAATATTTTTAACTTTTCAGTTCGATGTTCTCGAAAAGCGTATTTTTCAATTATACTTTAAACTATATTTATTTTCAACTTTTCAGGTCGATGTTCTTTGAAAGCGTGTTATTTAGTTTTTTTAAACTATATTTATTTATTTTGATTTTCTTTTGAACAACCTATCAAGGAGGTTACGTATTGCGCCATCTGCCCGAGAATAGCTCAAGCAATAATTGCTAGGTCAAGTTGAAAAACAGCTTAAGCTGAACTTATTTTTGTTTATGTATATCATTATGTTGATGAATAAAGCGGATTATTATTATTTTTATTATTACTATACTTACATACAGTGCCATCTGCCCGCGAATAGATCAAGCACTAATGCCGATAATTCTGTCAATACAGATCCCTAGCTTGAGAGTTACGAGCAAACATGCATACAAGCAATCTTACATACATATATACATACATACAGGTGAAGCTAATATAAAGCGTGTAAAAACTATTTTTGACTTTTTCGTTGGATGTTCTTCAAAAGCGTGTTTTTTAGTTTTTTTCAAACTATATTTATTTTTCAGTCTTCAGTCCGAATCATTGTCAAAAATACTTTCTTTTAAGTTCTAGTAACTAGTATTATAAATCTTTAACAGACGGCGCACGAAGAAGACGTAAAATTCCTCTCAAACAACATAATAAAGTTTGAGATACTGAAATGGACAAAACTTTTGAAACAACCTAATATCATAATTGCCCCCGGTCCTAACTTGCTGGTAGTTTGTCGCGATATCGTAACAACAAATCCAAACCGAGATGAAATATTTCTGTGGTTAAGATTGAATATTTATGATAATTGATAATGAAATTTAAGTTGATGCCTCGGATGAGGCTAAGTAGATGCAACAAGATGAGCGGGAGAGGGAGAGAAAGAGAGAGAGAGAGAGAGAGAGAGAGAGAGAAAGAGAGAGAGAGAATGTGTTTATTATCCAAGATACAGGACCTTTATTGATAAACACAGGTGAAAAGAGAATATGTAAATAACTACATCCCGATAAATATACATTTACATAATTACATGAAAATAATACATGAACCATATTATATACATATAAAGAATCACATCTAGGTAAAAGTACACATATATTATTACATATAATCGCCGTCAATTTCATATCGTTTCGTCATTAAAATATTATGTCAGATTGTGATAGGCTTTAGATGCCAGTCTTTCATGTAACTTTTCCCTAAATGTTTTGAGAGAATCCATGTTATTTATATTTTCAGGAACTTTATTATACACTTTGACACCGGAGTAAATTATTGAGTCTTTGATCAGTTTGGATTTAGCGATGATTATTGATAAATTCAATGCATTCCGTGTGGTCCGATTGTTATTTTCATATAAATATTTCAGGAAAAGAGGTTCGCAGGAACTCAACCTATTTACTTGGCACAAATACCGCACCGCTCGGTTTTGCAGCAAAAGTACACTCTCAAAAAGATCATTACTACACGAACCACAAAACTCAAGTTTGTCTCAATGAGAGCAAAATAGAAATTTTTTGCCGCAGCATAACCTAACAATGGAAAATAATCTCTGAGTATTTTCCATTGATCACATACAATATACTTGTAAACCATAATGTTACATAACTTTAGAATGTTCATTCAATAACAGCATGATACCACAATCTCAATTATAACTTAGAAAGAAAATAAGGAACCATAATAGAATCAGTAATTCACATGTAAACTATTCATCAGAAACCGTAAATCACAATGAAATATTAATATCGGTTTGTTTCATGAAGCAAAAAAAAATGTTAATAGCTGTTTCAGTATTGCACATATTCCATATTTTTCGACTTCGATGCAATGTACCAACATGCAGAATGGATTCAGTGAAAGTCAGGTGAATATGTACTTACATTGAATAATAGTGGAAGGAGCCACGCCCGTTGTCATTGGTGACTCGTCAGTCAGACTAGTTCCAATAATTTGTCAACCACAGTGTGCTTGGAAAACTCAGATGAAAATTCTTCAAATGATATTGTACTAGACACAAATTATACCGTACGAGTACGAGCATCTTTTGAAATCTCCGATTTACGTATACGAGGTATGTTCAAGAAATAAGGTGGATGTTTAAATTTCGTCCTGGACGTCTTAGAATATTAACAACCGATGAAAATGTTGAGAAAATGAAGAAAATTGTCGATGAGAATCTTCGAATCATTATAAGAGAAGTTACTGATCATCACTTAGGAATTGTTGAATAATGGTTATATGATTATGACATCGAAATCGAAGTCCAATCACACCTATGAAAGGGCCCAAGATAGCCAAGACCATAAATGAGCATACCTAGTTTGATCAGATGCCATGCTTTCCCTTACTGTTTTCTTCGACTACCCTAGCATAGTGAATCAGGAGTTTTTGCCGCATAGCCGTACGGTAAATGATAAGTAATATCTTGAAGTTATGCGCCGATTATACAAAAGTCAATAAAAAAATATTTTCGGACAGTCAAGCAACGTTGAAAGCTCTTGGCTCCTACCGAGCAACGTCTAAATTGGTATAGTCTATACATTTCCAATTGGAACGGCAATAAAAATAAGAGTACAGTCTTGCCTGTGGCCCAAATGTAGTTGAGGAATAAAGGCTCGGCTAGCTGGACTAGCCGAATACTAATTACATCGGACCAAAAAACTTTAGGTATATAAACAGTTAACCCTTGTCTTTAGAATCAGTAAAATTTTGCTTCTCCTGAAGATGCAAACCTTGTTAGCGAAACGATCGCGCGTATAGTGCAAAAATATCATTTTGATGTTAGGGTAACAAATGGTAACATTACGTGTGAGAAATCTGTGTCAATCGACAGGGAACCGGAATTTGAAAATAAGGACTTAAATGCTCAATTTCAGCGAGTAATTTTAAATATTCATGAATGCTTGAAAAAGAAAAACTGTCACACTTCACAGAATGCTATCGTGAATAGAATATGCGAGTTAACTCAACTATCTCGTTCGACAGTTCTTCGAGTCATTAAAATAGGGGATGTCATTGACCATGCAATGAAACAAAAACAAAGGAATAAAAAATTCGCAAACGT
>WOGN01006160.1:0-12632 GCA_015342105.1 Leptinotarsa texana
CCTGGTAGACACGTGTTTCGCCTTAAGACACCTGCCCTAAGGCTCATCAGTACCAAATTGGATAACATTATAGAAAATACACACTCTCCATTCATGATTTACGATTTTTTATTTATTAATCACTCCTAAAAAATATAACCCCTTCAATTCAAATATTACAACATCTTTTGAAAATGACGACTCCCAATAGTAATACAAGGTTCTGCTCTCCTCATCAAAGAATTCCGCACCCGTTGAAAAATGCTCGGAGGGTTTCTTATCGTTTCGCAGCAAGCTATGCGAATTCTCAACATCTCCTCGATTTCAATGGGGCTATCATAAACTAGAAACCAAAAGAAAAAATTTGACGGAATTGAGGTCTGGTGACCTCGGGGGCCAATGTTCAGTGCCTCCTCTTCCTATCGATCGTTGGGATATGCTACCTCTGAAAAATTTCTTGCTATCACACTAAAATGAGCAGCAGCTCCATCGTGTTTAAACCAAGAGTGATTTTGGAGACCAATGGGAACATCTTCCATAAGTTGGGAAAGCTCGTGTTCCAAAAAATGTAGGTAAGCATCTCCACTCAATCGTGAGGGGAGAAAATAGGGTCCAATTAAAAAATCCACAATTATGCCTACCCATACATTAAAAGAGAATCTGTCTTGGAAATGAGTTTACGTTATCGCATGTGGGTTATCTTCCGCCCAGATGTGGTTGTTATGGAAGTTCATGATACCAATTCTTGAAAAATTTGCCCCATCTGTGAAGAGGATTTGAAGCCATTGAGCAAATTCGATACGTGGCTAAATATGATGAGGATATAATTGCTGTTCTTTTAAAATTCTGTAAACTGTCATGTGAATCACTTTTAAAGTTTGACTAATTCTTCTTGTACTTGTCTCTGGATGTTCACTAATTTCTTCGAGAATCGCGTTCTCCAATTCTACAGTTCTTGTAGTCCCTAGCCGTCCTACTTCAGAATTTGTTTTGTTTCAAAGCTTCCAGATTCGGAAAGTCGCCAGAAAAGATTCGCAAATATCGCTGCACAAGGAGTCACACATTGAATATACCTTTCCTGATAGATGCGCCTGGCTTCGCTTGAGTTTCCGTCAGCCAAGCCGTATGCAACAACCATATCAGCCATTTCAGTATACGTAAAGTCGGACATGGTACCAAAAAATCACTTTATGAACTCTGAACTGTGAATTTGTCAATTAATAATAATAATAATAATAACAGGTCTTTACTCATCATAATAATAAAAAATAAACAATAGAAAGGTATGATGAAACATAGTATGATGAATGGACGAGGTTCAGCTACTATAGCTGCTTTCAAACCTAACCTCTGGAACTATAAAAAAGTGCAAGGTATCGTGAATAAATAATAAATTATTACAAAATAACTATAAAATATCACAAAATGATACAATCGCGATATGGAAAACAAAATCTGGGAAATCGAAACTTATTTGATAGCCTGAGGAGTGTTATAATGTTAAATCATTGACTCGTTGACATTAGAGCTTTGATTCTTTTTTTAAAGTTCTTGATAGGTAACTGTTTGAAATCTACAGATATGGTGTTATACAATTTAGCTGCCATGTATGAGAAACTACGTGTATGAATAGTCGAATTGTGATTGGATATAAACAAGAGGTGTCGACTGCGACTGTTAATATTGAAAGATAGTGAAATGGGTTTATCACTCAGATAGGGTAGAGTTCCGGTTTGCAATATTTTATGGGTGAAATTAAAAAGGTGCAGTTCTCTTAGGGCATTAAGTTTCAGACAACCTGAATTCTAACAGGATGAGCTGATGTGATCGTATTTACGGATTCCATACGAAAATCGAATACAACCATTTTGTATTTTCTGAAGACGCCAAGCATCAGTTTGTAGTAGAGCTGATTGATAGTGAAAAATGTGACGGCTAACTTCTATTTTTATAAAGAAACTTTCATAGCATACTCGATTTAATTAACTTAATTTGCGAGCGGAGTGTGACAAAAATTATTGAAATCCAACAAATTTGGCTATATTCAGAAGGTGTACCTGTTTCACTTGGAAAAGTTGTAGGAATCAGGTTTTTCCATGAAAAGTACCAAAATTTTACTGTCAAAAATGTTAGGGCAATTTGAAATAAATAATGACAGCGTACCCAGTGTCCTCTGGATGTTACATGAAATTCAATACAAAATTATCATTTCCCACGTCAAAAAACCCCGGTACCAAATTTCGTGCAAATAGCAAATTTTTTGCAAGAGTTATTTTCAAAAAGCAAACAAAAACTTCAATTTCAACACCCCGTATCTCTGAAAGGAAGCATTTTCGGACACAAGTTCATATAGTCTTTTTTCTTGAATATTTTAACGTTCTTATGTTACACCCTGTATATGCTTACTCATAATCAAAATTATATTCGGAAAAATATGGCAAACAACAATGAAAAAATCAACGCTGAAAAATCTACGGGGCTTCCAAGCAGCATTAAAATTTTTGTCTGGAAATGTTGAGACATCCCAGAATGTATTTCTGTGAAGATTCAAATCAGTTCATTTGAAATTCTTCACTTAGATATTATAAAATCACGAAGTTTTCTTGTGAACTATAAAACACTTATGTTTCTTGAGTGTTTATGAAGATCCGGTCAACCAAATAAATTTTGCTAATACAAATAACTGACTTGAATGTTGTATTCGAATATTCGAGAGATTTCTTTCATTACTGAATGTATATTTCTTTTTCATTCAATTCATATCAATAACCAACAACTCGACTATCACCTAAAAAAAACTCACACATATTTCCTTCCGCCAGAATGAATAAGTATGCTGGTATGATCGTCCCAAAAAATACAATCAGCAGGAGTTTGATTGAATGCAGGTAACCCTCATTCGATAAGCAGCATTGACAAAATGTTTGGAACGACTTCTTGATCGAAACCCAGTTGAATTTACAACACTTCATCTTGAGATGAGAGATAACTTTGTTGAGGTGCCATAGACTTGGTTTGATGTATCTAAAAAAGTTTCGGAGTGATTTTTTGGTGAAATTGAACGTTAACAGTTGAATACACCATCACCAGAACCAAAATGCTGTCTTCCGCTAAAGCATCATCTCTTGATGATGCGATCTTGAATAACGAAACGCGAATAGGGAGAAGGAATATTTGTTCTAATCGCGGGGTTTGTTATTCAAGATAATATCATCCAAGAGATGATGCATTAACGAGAGACGGTGTTTTTGTCTGCCTGCCTATTACTGAAATTCTTTTCTTTGAACTGAAAGGTGGATATTTTTAGAAGAAATCTTTTTTGGGGAAGAAATGTTTGAGCTTTCTAGTTCACCATTTCTATACACACTTTCACTTTATTTTTTCTATTTTTCTGAATAATTGCAAGAAAGTCGCAAATTAGTGCATTAAGGTTACACATTTCCAAAATAGCCTCCTCCTTGATCAAGAGAAAATTCAACTTTTTCAATTTTTACGCGCATCACATTGATTAGCTCAGTGATTCTCTGAAATGCCACCCTTACTTAATGCTCTAGTTCTTCACGAGTAGCTGATGTTGTATTGTAAACCTGATTTTTATTTGTTCCCCAGAGAAAAACTCTAGCGGAGTAAGATCTGGTGATCTATAATATGAAAAAGAAATAATACACTCATGTAAAAATATGACAACGCAAGAATGTACCTCGCAGGCCACTGAATAGGTCCATAAGTGCCAATTCACTTTTCTGGGGAAGTGTCATTCAGATGTTCTCTTTTGACTTGAGAATTGTGAGGTGTTAAAAATAGATATCAACTTGGTTAGCAAGTGGCAAATCAATAATTTGATTTCTAAGAAATTGTAGGTACCTTTCCGCAGTCAGTTGTCCGTTGAAAATTATTAGCCCCTCCTGATTGCGTCAGATGTAAATTCGTTTGAGACTAGTACCATTTATTATTGCTATTGAACATACCCAAGTTGGTGAATAGGGTTTCATCTGAATAAATGATTTTAAATGGAAAACGAACATCTCTCTGTATTTAGTCAAAAACCAGTTGCAATAAGTCAATTTTCGGTTGTGTAAAACATCGTAGCAATAGCTTCAATTGTTTGTCAAGGATAACTAGAATAAAAGGACTTAGAGCATGAGTATCATTTGTTATTAGCTATAATCGTTTCTTGTAATTATTCAGAAAAAAAGAGAAGATAAAGTGAAAGTGTGTGGCATCAAATTATTCCTAAGAAAATTATAAAATTAAAGCCACCCTCTTTGAATTTGAAAAAATCAAGTTGACTGGAAAAATTCATATTTGCGATTGTGAAATGATTGCTTAAACGACTGTGAAGTCATAAGCATCAGAATCGTAGTTTTTCTAAGTTAATTGATCAAGAATGAAGCGATATACATGATCCATGGCATTCTAGATCAAAAAATAAAAATTGGAATAAAAATGATTTCATTTGTCAAATATTCACAAGTGAAGTATAGTTGAATGCAGAATGTCAATCTCGATCGAAATAAGCAAAAACATATAGGATGTACCATTTAAAAATCTGAAGTTGGGGTCTTTCCGGTCAAACCGGAAGTATGGAAAATCAAGTAAATATGTCAAATGAATGTAAATTGAATTATAATACACAACCTTTAAATTTTGTTTCCCTATCTCCAATAATAAAAAAGTTATAGGGGTGAGCTACCTTAGAGAATCATCCTATATAGGAAAAAAAAAGATGGGGAAGTCGAAAGCCAAAACCTTTTATCCTTTTTTTTTGTAGTAACAAATATGCTTTAAGAAACGTCGCTTTCTATGTGGGTAGAGGATATTCATAAATATTTTGATACACAAGGCAATTTGAATTCAAAATTATTTGAATATTTGGAGTGGTACGATAAAGTTCAGTTAGAATGAAAATAACTGTCTGTCTGTCAACCTCTACTGGGTACTCATAAGGAAATAAACAGATTATGAATCTATCTTTACTGTCGCTACTCCAATTATTTTGGCAAACTGTTCAGTCAGTTCCACCCGTTTAACTAATAATTATTCTACTAAATAATTATTCGCTGAATTATTCTACTGAAGTAAAATACTAGGGACCAACATTGAAATTACTACCACATTGAATTCAAGCAAATGAGGTTGCTGGATAATGAGACACATGGATGAATAGAGAAAATGGAACTACCATCTCCAATTCAACTACTTGTAGGAAGAAGAATTATCCCCAACTCTCTTGGAATACCCATTCCAGGAGAGTTGGAGATAATATACCAGACTTTGTCAAAAAAAGTCAAAAGAGAACAAAAGTTTTGAGAGTTATCTAAAATTGATATTTCAATAAAATGCTCTGGCTTCAATTCTCATATTCTTGTTACATGATGAAAGGCAGCTGAAAGTAACTGAAAGGATTGAAAATGATAACTAACATGGCTAGCAATACCAGACATTTTCAGATCAGTTCTTGGTTTTCCTGAAGAAGGCAAAATCAAATTAGAATGGGTATATTTTCAGAAACGCTTGTTTTTTTGGAAAGGATGGTTTTGCATTTCTACTTCTCCAACCTCATATAAACAATGTGGAAGATTATTTACGAAAATATGTAGGCCATGCATATCTTCAGACACAAAATGGAAGAAAAAGTTCTTCAGAAACAACTACTTTTTCCAAGGACAAAACACAAATTCTTCAGGAAAATCTTCAAGGTGCTGAAAGAGCGCTCCATTTGGAAACACTTTCTCAGGGAGTTTATTCCACATGAACGTAGTTCACCAAATGAAAGAGTTGTCAAAGAGAGAAGTTCGAGGTGTGCTAAATTGAACCTCGAAACGATGAGCAGCCACAGTCCGTCACGTATGTCTGATATGTACCGCTCTTGGTGGAAGTGTGAAAGTATCCTTTCTTCGATGTTCCAGGCTATCCAGGCTATGTTCGTGTCTCAATCAGGCGGATGGCTCTTTTCTGGATGAAATCCAGTAGCTTTAGGGTATGCTCAGGAATGAAGCTCCATACATGTGAACATAACTCCAAAGAGTGTCTGATCTTAGCTTCATAAAGTATCAAAAGTTTCTGGGGATTGTAGTTTTCTGGTTGGGACCAGTGTTTCAACCTTTCGGAAAACCGTCTTTGAATTTCCAGCTACATGATTGTGACAAAACATATTAATGCCTGAATTGAAGGGGTTATATTTCTTGGAGTGATTAATTTTTGGGAAAGAAAGTTTTAGGCTTTCTATTACTTCATCTCGATGCAAGAAAAAAGATCTGGGAATATTCCAAAGAAAGGAAGGAAGTAATCAATTTGAAAATGAGTAATTCTATACATAGATGTGTAGATCATGCAAAGAAGTAACTTTCAGACACAAACTGGAAAAAAGTCCTCCTGAAACAGCTACTTTCTGAAGAGTCTTATGGCGAAATATCGATGTATACCAATGAGGAAGACTGTGTTCCATGTAAGTGCAATTTGTCACCATTCATTTAAAGTAAAACTCCTGTAAATGATATCTGATTACATTTCATAACGAATGTTTGAAATACAAACTGAGTAGAGAAAAGTATCTTCTGTATGATCTTTGCATGATCTGCACATCCATGTATAGAGTTATTGAGTGATTACTTCCTATAATATATGATGAAATTAATAATATGATAATAATGATATGATGAATTAAGACACGCTTGAGGAAGCCATTGTATGGCGAAACACGTGTTGCGTTTTTGTAAAAATGTCTAGTGAAAATCACACAATAAAGTGTTTTCGGAATACGCTGATTACTTCCTTCCTGTCAATGAAAGATTCGCACATCTTTTTATTTTGTATCGAGATGGAGTAGTAGAACGCCAAAAACTTTCTTTCCCAAAAATTAATCACTCCTAAAAATATAACCCCTTCAATTCAATAAGATTCCTCTTGGTTGGGGTTAAATCAAATAGGTGTATGAATGTCATTACGATGTCATCGATGACATAAGAAGATCAAACTTATTCCGCGACATTGAAAATCGTAATTCATGAGTGCATTGTGTGCATTTTCTATAATGTTATCCAATTTGCTAATGAAAAGCCTCAAGGCAAGTGTCTTACGGCGAAACATCGATGTGAGGATAACAGTGTTCCATGTAAGTGTAATTTGTTACCCTTCATTTAAAGTATTCCATAACGAATGTTTGAAATAAAAACTGAGTAGAGAAATGTATCTTCTGTATAATTCAGTGTTCATATGAAAGCATTTGTTTCGAAAGGATTTTTCTTTCGTGTAATTCAATGTGTATATGAAAGTAGCTGTTTCAGGAGAAATTTCTTCCAGTTTGTGTCTGAAAGTTACTTCTTTGCTACACATCCACGTATAGAGTTACCCATTGTCAAATTGATCACTACCTTCCTTTCTTTGGAAGATTCCCAGATCTTTTTTTTTGTATCGAGATGGAGTAGTAGGAAGCCAAAAACTTTTTTCCCAAAAATATTGATGTCCATTTTAACCTTCAAAAACTTATCGAAACAGAGAGCGGAATTGTCTTTCCTGGCATTATTTTATCTGGATCGGAGACTTTTCTCTTTTTGGAGGAAACTGATGTCTGCGTTTTCATGGCATTGAAGTGAACCTGGAGCCTTGAACCTTTCCCCCAATTCGAAATCACTTCTAGATCCTCATTAAGATATGTAGCCTCCTGCTGCCGGTGAAGATGTGCATCCTCACCCTATGTCCTGGAATCCAAACGGAATGACGAAAGAAGGGTCCTGTCGTCAGCAAAGCTATATACATATCGAATCAAGAAAGAGCAACTAATTTTATATCAGCATTGAGTTGAACAAAAATAATATCATATGCAAATTGCACTTCAAACTTTGGAGATTTTCCACATTCTTCGTATAAAGATGGAGAAGTGAGAAATCAAAACCTTTCTTCACCCAAAACTAGTGTGTTCTAAAAATTTACCCCTTTCAATTTCAGGCGAATTTGATTGCAAAACCCCTGCTCAGTAGAGTTCTCTTATAAAGAAGTTGTTGAGAACTGTCATCTATCTGAAGATTAATATACATGATCAATGTGAAACTCAAATTGTCTTGTCTATCATGGTTTCACAGATGGAATCAGGATGAAATAATAATTGCTGATTATTCCTCTTCATACCCTTGTGTGGACAAAATGAATTTCATGTTCCCCAATACATGGACTTTTTCCACTTCAAAATTCTGCTGCACATATATAGTTCCAAGTCCCGAATAAGTTGCTTCTGGTATTCCAAGGATTATTTATCCTAAAACGAATATGAAACTTTGGAAAATAGAACAATCATTCATTATATTGCGCTTGCAGGGCTAGATGAAAGATTTATGAATATCCATGGAATGCGAATAAATTGATATCAAAGCTGTGTGGGAACATTCGACTGCGTAATTTAGTATATCATTTTTGAGCGGAGGTATTTATTTTTATATTCAGCTGATTGATTGAGGCAGCTGCTATTGTATTTTTAGTTGGGATGAACAAACAATTTGGTATGAGACAATTTTGTTTGCATACACTTTCACTTTTCATTTGATGCATATATACGGGGAGTCAAATTGATTGATGAACCTCATCATCTTTTTCTATGGCAAAAAATAAACAGAATCAAAAGGGAAGGTCTGAAAAAGCAAATGTCTGAGAAAACAAATGTTTTCATTAGATGCTTATTTTATTCTGATAGACGAAACATCTTTCACGTTGAGAAATTAATGGAATGGTATACTCAAGGGTCAGAACAGAGTAGATGATAATTATAGAGGGCTAGGAGGCTGACAAAATAGAATTATTTTCAAATGGTAAAGAAACAGGTTTCATTTAGAGAGGAATATTATAAAACTAGTCGAATATTATGAAATGTGTCAGAGACTTAAGGTCTTGGGGGTTTTGGGACCCCTCGACCCCCAGACATATTAAAAAATGAATTAAGCATGGAGCAGGAGAAAGAAAGGAAAGTTATCATTACTCTTGCCTACAAACATTGAATTATCATACCATTGTTAATTTGTTTTTTCCAGAAGTGAAAATACGATATTACTGCTTAACTTAGAGCATTAATTTGTTGAATCTATTCATGTATAGTTGAACGTTATAAATTAATTTCAACTATTGCTGTACCCTGTTGTTTCTTTAGCCTTACTGATATAGTTGAGAGAGTTTGAAGCTTTGTACAAACTACAACACTTTATGTCCATTTGGATGAAACGCAATTACTTTGCTTCATCATAAAAAAATTAAAATTTTGAAAAATCATGAATTTAAAAAAGATTTCTTTGAAATATGAAGTTTTTACGATTAACGAAAGTTCTAAAATCAGTTTAAAATCCTCTGTATTACCCTGCTGTTCAAAAATTTTCCCGAGGGAGTTTCCTCGGATCTCCCTGGTTTTGAACTTCCCCGAACAAAGTTCCTGGCTACGCTACTGGGTCATCCATTGGAAAAAATTCAACTAGAGCTCCACATTCAGTATTAAAAACAGCAAATACGTCTACTCAGATAATTACCATGATAAAAAGGCATAATCATTGAAATGTACCTCCTTACTCTCGTCATTTCGACTTCAATAGCTATATATTGATAGCATCCTTACACTGCGCTTCATTAAACAAATTGTCATCAATTATCACAATGAGATGCTTATCTTCACATATATATTTGACAGCTGCGGCTGCTACTTTTGACTTTGAAGTATGTCACCTTGTAACTTCAGATTGATATTTTTGACGAAAATAAACAGTATGTTGATGCAAAACTCGCAGATCAGTTGAAAGTGGAAATACGCCAAAAGAACTCCAAATTAGATGTCCCATATTCATGTTTTTCAAGTTTTTCTATGAATTCCATTCTATTTGAAATATAACTTCGTTAAACTCAATGAAATGGGTATTCGAATAAAAACGATGAGTCAAAAATACTCGTAAGAAAGAAATTCTAATAATAGTAATATTTCTGGCTCTCAGCACTCTAAGAGCTATGCCTGTGCGATTATGTATGTACTGTGTGATTATGTATGTCCTAACCTGAATACTGAATCTGTGTTCTGCGAGGTATTACGCTCAGGTTTGAATGGGACTACAAAAATTAAAATTGTTCAAAATTCAAATATGTAACACTATACTGTGCTACAAATCATAATAGTTTCTACGATTTGTGCCTTTCAATAGACTGAAATCAAATTCTACTCAAGATCCATTTCTAGAATATTATAGCATGTTATTGTCCACATTCAATAATAGATTTCCAATACAAAAAATAATAATGAAAAAGAAAGGATAACAAAGAGAATACAATACATTAGAAAGTTCACATCATCCGCATCTTTTTTAAATCATTTCACCTGCTACCGCAGAATGTAAACTAGCTAAAACTCTTTATTATACTAACAGAATAAACAAAGCAGGCAATAAGTCAAGAGAAACATGGAAGATAATTAATGGTCTCAGGGGAAAGGGTAGAAAGGAAAAATTGGACACTCCATTATCATCCACCGATTTCAATAACTATTTTTGTGTGATATATGTATGATGTACGATATATTCACATTCCGCATGATCCACTTGAAAATTTAATCGATATTGATATAGCTGATAATTTTATTCTATATGACACAAACCTCTCAAAATTGAAAGGAGTCTTTAGGAATTGACGACATCAAACTTGAATATTTTCGAAAATCTACCAGACAATGCTTTATCGGTACTAGTTGACATAATAAATATCCCATATAAAGAAGGAGTTCTTCCAAATTTTCTCAAAACGTCTATTGTTATTACTCTCCATAAATGTGGAGATATTGACATCTCTTCTAACTTCCGACCTATCTCTTTGATAACAACACTGGCAAAGATTATAGAAAAACTAGTCAAGAGAAGACTAGTTGATTTTCTTAAGAGAAACCAGATATTAATCAAAGGTCACTTTGGATTCCAGAGTAGAAAAACCCTCATGATGCCATTTTTTCATCATTGTAGAGTCTATATAACAAATTAAATGATGGAGATATTGCATCTACTGTGTTCTGTGGCATATCGAAAGCATTTGACTGCGTTATTCATAATACACCGCTTCGGAAATTACAACACTATGGTATGAGATGTGTAAGTCTCAATTGGTTTGAATCTGATTTATCTGAGCGTAGTCAAATTGTTAAAACGACCAATTATGCGGAGGAAGGAAAAATAAACTGTGGAGTGCCACAAGGCCCTCCTAGGTTCACTATTATTTCTTTTGTATACAAATGATCTTACATCTATTGATATCAAAGGAGAGTTCACATTATTCGCTGACGACACTACAATTTCATGACATGATCAAAATCTCTCTGAACTTGAAACAGGAAGAAATCATGATATTAGCAATATAAAAAAATGGTATGGCGCAAATCATCTTAGTTTTAATATCTCTACAACGAACGTGCAGCAATTTACAAATTGACAACATCTTCGTTGATAATAAACCATCAACTAAATTTCTGGGACTATCTATTGAGATTGATTTGAAATTTGAAGACCATATCAAGAGTCTCAAATCTTCAGGGTCTTATGCTATGAGGCTAACATATTATGAGTTGGGATTTGCTGCTGCCAAAGTAATATATCACTCTTTCATAGAATCTCATCTACGATATGGAATTCCTTCTGGGGTGCTTATACTCTGACAACACTGCAATCAATTTCAGTTATACAGAAAAGAGCTGTATGTTTTCTACGTAAAGCAAAACCACAAGATTTTTGCAGACTACTGTTTGAGGAAAAGAAAATCCTCACTGTAATATCTTTTTTTATTATTGAAACTATATGTCTCATAGCAAAGCATCAAAATTGATTTTCAATTAACACAAACGCCACTCGTCAAAGAAACGACTTTAATTTGCCCATTCCAAATTATTCCCTCATTAAAGACTCTTTCATTTATAATGGGTTGAAAATGTTCAATCACCTGCCATCAAATCTGAAATTTGCAGGCGAAAACGTAAACTTTAGGGAAGTTTTGAAAGTTTTTTTATTGTGAGAGAGCCTATTACAATTTATCAGAGTTCTATCAAGATACTTTTTGATTCGACTTGTGGCTGACTCGTCTTATGTAATTAATATTGAAGACTTTATAAGTAAACTCTTATTGGCTATATTCGTGCAAGTGATGTATTGTGCTAAGTAAATACTAATTGTTTTTTTTTGTTCTTTGTACATATGTTCAATAACTACCTGAAATTGTATTCAACAACTACCTACTGATGTATATTATTTTATACTTTTCTAGAACATTACTCGAATAATTATAACTTGACAAGTAGCCATAGCTACTATTTGTGAATTTTCTCGAATTATTTTAACAAAGATCTGTTATTAAGACGTTGATCTTTAGACAATAAAGCATATTTTGACTTTGACTTTTGCTGGGGTTGACAGACACAGACCGTGAACATCATCCAACATACTTTGGAGGATATTACAAGCTACCCTTTCCGACGTAGACCTTGCCAGGATGACCAGGTCATCTGCATGAGCTTGCAGATCAACTTTTCTTCTGTCAAGGGTATCAAGCGACCACAGAAGGGGATAAATAAAATATTCAATGAAACTGGTGCAGTATCAAAAATGATGTTGAAAAGTAATCCTGTACAAAGACGAAACAGGAATGACAGGAATGAT
>WOGN01006161.1:0-12632 GCA_015342105.1 Leptinotarsa texana
GGGGGTTGAACCACGAGGGCTACAAATGAAGTGTCCCCTTTGACTTGTTTTTTCGATTCGTCATATTGTTTGCTGGTAGGAAGATATTGTAGGTGGGTAGTTTTCAAATTGACACCATGTATACTTACAAATAAGAAACTATATAGTCATATCTAAAAACGTTTCATGCAAACATCAGCGCAAAAGTAATGTTAAAAAAATATTTCACTTGTATACCCATACATGCAATTACTGATATTGATGTATGTGCTGTTTTCCAAAAAAAATGAAATCAGTATGCCTATTAATGTGCAGTGGATTGTAGAGTAGATTAGTAAAATCGAGTTATTTGGCTGGGATTTGTAGGACCTTCCAAGTTGACCATCAAGAGTAGTTATTTTGGGAAAAATTCAAAATGATGAAACAATCAGAAGAAGTAATTCAAAAATATGCATGCAGAAAAAACAAAATTTGGGATAAACTACCTGCTTTTCTAATATAACGACAAATTCACTCCCATTCAGTGGGAGTGTATCCTGTCTTACAGGTTGAAATTTATTTAATTGCTTCTCAGAATTGCAGGGCAGGTTGTATTAGGTTGTTCCGAAAGTTACTTAGTTTTTACGAGTCTACTTTAAACTGTAATATCGAAATAAGTGCTCTTTGGATCAATGCGATAAAGTCGACGAAGGCTATTTTTGCCTGGTCCTGATTGACGAAAATTGAACAGCATCCATTCAAAGAGTAGACAATTCTCTATCGATCAGTATAGAGCGTGACACAGTGAAAAAAATATTTATTGAGATATGAAGCTACAAAAATACATGACATCAAAATGGACAAAACGTTTGAAACAACCTAATACCAGGTCATCAGAAGATTTTCTCAAATATATTGAACTCTCGTCTGGGAATAAAAAGTTCACAAGTAGTGTTCAAATATTCATCAAGTGTAAGTTGAAATTACACCCAAAAATTATGTTTGTATAGAAGCTCGTCTATAATTTTCAAACAGTATAATATTATGTAGTACCTTGTTTTATTTAATGTTTATATATGATGATAAACTTTGCAAAAATGATATAAGTCATATTCTTGGAATGACACGTTAAAAGGTAAGACCTTGTTAGTCCTTAGCTCGCACAAGTATCTCAACTTCTGAAAGTATTCGTTCGTATGGGGGCGACAGCTGATTAAAGGAAAATCAGATTTTTTTTAAAAGGATAAATACCACAAGTCAAAATGATAAATTTTGGTACCGCTGAGCTGGTTTTTTTTCAACGATAATCACCTAAACAAAACATATGCTTCATTAAAAAATGCACCTGCCGATAATATGTGAGTTAAAGCAACTAATTGAATTTGAACGTATCCAAATCTTTGACATCCTGTTTTTTAAATTACCAAAAATCCAATCGATTGTTTCAATTATGAAGGATGACTAAATAAATTATTCTACCTATGAATGAATTTCTAGAAATTACTTTTCTGAGACTTTTCTAGGTAAGCTCGTGGTTATTTCAAAATACACTTTGTTCAAAAATTTCAGGAATTTGAGCAAATACTGCCTAAATATAAACACCTCATTCACCCAGACTGGAACACCTATTCAATTTATTTATAAATTGACTGCATTCAACACACACATATAATTATTTTATTAATACACCAATCCAAACCTTACACGATCAATCACAAAAACCAGTGGCGTTACCTTAACAACTAGCTCTTCACCAAAACGTAACTTACAATAAGACACTGCCCTAACTGACAGTTTCTGCACTGTACACAAATATGGAAGGGATAGAAAAGAAAGAGCACATGCGCAGCTGATATTTTTACCTGGTACAACGACGTCTTTAAATGTCGTCCTGAGTTTGTTTTTGTACTCGTATCCTGGAGGGGGCCATGTAAGATTTTCTTGAAGAGATCTCGATTCACGGTTACCTATGAATTGGACGCACTTTGAATCATTTTTTAGGTCAGGCGAAAAATAGCAATGAATAGGAATCTAGAATAGATCCAATGAATGAATGTCGTATGTTTAATGATTCATTTCTTTGGTAACCATGCTTTATGATTTTGACGCAATTTCTGAGGTGATTCAGCAGTGCTGATATGAACGAAAATAAATCGTGAGGAATAAAAATAAGTGATGAGTGTCGGGGAGAGATACGAACGTAACAAGAAAATGAATATTTTGGATTGAAATTTGCAATATTCACCTCGCCCAATGTTTATGCAGAGTAGAATCTTGCAAATTCCAATCAAATCAATGCAATCAAAAAATAATTAATTTCACGATGGACATTGGACGGAGCAAAATCCTGCAGACTTCTTTTCTCTTTCGGTTTCCCTAAAACCAAACAGTAATACTATCTGATGAAATCCGGAACCGGACTATACGAGTAAGTTATCATTCGATTTATTTCAGCGATATTCTTCCTACTAGACCAGAGGTTCTCAAACTTTTTTAAATCATAGACCCCCGCTTACGAATTGTGAACCCCTATTTTTGATCACGCCAAAGTATACTCCCGTCGAGTCTCTCGCAGACCCCTGGGAGTCCATCTGGACCACTTTACGAGTCACTGTACTAGACAAACGTGAAGTCTATGAATGAAGTTTCTCTGTAAGGAAATATAGTCGGATATAATACAATATCCGTGATGCTATCAGCCAGGGAAGCAGTTGTCTTCCGGTAGGCACTTGAAAGGTCCAAATATACTCGTATAAGAACATTGGCAGAAGTGCATGTTTTAAATTTCTGTTCAAAATATTCATTTTCTCAAGAAATTTTGCTTAAGTGTACTACAGATTGAATGTGGTCCAGTGAAGCTGCAAAGGACTGAGTTGATGACACGACTTTCCAGTTGAACATCATTGCTGAGAGAGATGAACCTCTTTGTAATTCTCAAAATGGGTTTTTAATCTATATATTATCTTTTTAATTAAGATTTTTCTTAGTTATGATCATGGATAACGAGTAAACTAATGATTTCAGAAGCTTTCATATTCATTCAGCAATCAAATTTACACTCTTGATGTTCGATTGAAAAGTACTATTGTTGTTTAATAAGATTGCGGTGGAAAATTTTATTCGAATAGTTTTAAATTTTTCCTGAGGAAAATCAAGGACTGAATTTGGTAAAAAAATTGAAATTAAAAAGAAATCTCTTTGGAAATTATTCAGTATTAGCTGGTGAACAAAACTAGAAATTAAAATATCTGAAATTCCTTCACAATCATCTTAGCATCAGAAAAACATTAATTTTCTGCTAGTTAAATAAATCGTCACTAGTTTCCATACATCTCATATAATTTGATCTTCATAGTAATGATTCAGTTTTGTATAGATTGATAAATTATTTAAGGCTTTCGCTTTTTGTATAGATTATTGAGAAAATATTTCAACGACTTTTGAAAGAGGGAATAAAATTTATTTCTTCGAAAACTATATGCGCTGATAAATGAATATGTTCAGATAAAAATAGTTTTCTCTTGCATTGAAGAATGAGCAGATCAATATCTGGTATCGGAAAAATATTTTTCAACAAAGAATATCAAAGTTGCTGTGAGTTTTATAAACAAAACGATGAAAATAAAAACAACAATGAAAATTAATTGGCGCTGGGGCGACTTCCTTGATTCCAATGGCACATTTGCTTTTTCAGCTGCAGGAAAACCCGAAAAAACCTGTAACCTATCGCAACTGAATAGATTCTGAGTGAGTTCATGTTAAGAACACTATGGCGAGTCCAGTAAATTCAGGGTTCATTGGATTGGGTTAGGTGGAAGAACAGATGTCAGTCTGTACCTTCCGGTGCCGAGTGCCCATTTACTTTTTTTTTAGTTCACATGCATGAATATAACTGAAAATTAATAAAATACCTTTATTATTATTATTATAATTATCTCTGAGGAGTTGCACCCTGGAGCTTCAGTAGGTAGTAGTGGTGATGGAAAATAAATTATAATGAACTGTGGAAGTGATTTCATTCCATTCAAGAGTGGCAGTTTTCAATTTGAATTATGTTCTTTTTATTATAGGAAAGAAAGAATAATTATTCATTCCGACTACATTTTCATTGCATTTGCTGAGTTTTTTAGTATTTTCAGTTTATTAGGGTCTAAGAAGCACAGCAAGTCAGACTTGAGGGATTTTGCAGCCAGCAATAGATATCCCTATGTTTCCATATGACATTAGTACTATCGACATCTTTTTTTGAAACTAATACAGAACAATTTTTCTGGAAATGTTTCCAGCTTTTTGTCTTGTCTCAAATATATCGTGTGTCTACTTGAACAGAATTCAATCAATGTTTATTAGAATGTGACGTGTAGAATGTGAATGATTGAATATTCGTTGATATAATTTGAAGTACCTGGGTCTGGTATTATAGGAAGAGTGGAAATGAAATTTATGATTATGAAATGAAAACGATATTGAGTAACTCAACTTACTTGGTTCGAAACCGTTTCTTTGCCTACTTTCTTCTTCCTCCAGCATCCTCAGCACTGCAGATTTTTGTAAATTGGCAGGTTTTCCAACAGCTGGATTATGAAAATTGATACTGAAAAAGAACATTATATTAACATATACCAGAATTTTCAACACTCACTTATAGTTGAATTTCAGAAAAGGATTAATTGATCTAACGAACACATTTATACCATTGAGGTTAAGTAGAAGAGCAATTGAACGACGACTTGTCATCATGTAAATTGAACTTCGCCTTTTATCTTCATATAATAAATAAACTGTTCATTTGCTTTATATGTATTAGAAGATAATAAAGACAATATTACACATGTGAAGTAGGGCACTATTTCTTGACGCCCAAGTTAGAATAATCAACATGATCAACATGTATTCTGTACAACTAAGTTAGAGCCTTTTATGTACATCTGGATGAATCATTATCTTCGGTAATGAAGGTCATTTTATGTGTTCTCAATACTTATTCTTGTGTTTGTTTGCTATGGCATCTCAATTCCTGATTTTTATGATGATATCACATTCTTATGATTCCTTACATTTCCTTAGTGGCTAATTATAATTATTAAGCAAGAGATTACACATTGGGATGTTTGGAATTGGGCCTTTACTGGTCATAGATTCCACTCCACTTTTTTTATTCTCTAGATTCTTGAGCCTGTTGTCATGAACCGGTCTTAATAATTTTTAGCATTTCTGAATTATTTCGTTGGCTGTCCTCAGAGGCATATTGAGCGACACTTGACTTTTCTAATCCACGGAATCCATTGTGAAAGTCTTCTTGAAACGAGTTACTTTAGCCTTCCTGGTTTGACCAACATACAACATCGAATTGAGTTATGAGTTTTTTCAGGCAGTAACACTTTCCATATCTTTCTTCTTTTTTTAAGGGTCTTTGTTTACTATTGTGATAAGTTCAGATATATGAGTACCTATGTTTGTTTTTCTATTATTGAGTTTGACAGCCTCATATTATCTTTTATTTGTACTATGAAAAAAATCAGCTTTCCTCATGAAAAATTCCATCGTTCTTATCAAAAATGATATTGGATTTTTCTCATTTCTCCATTAGATCGACTTTGGAATACTTATCATTTCAGACACATAATTTAAAAAATCATATTTTTTCCTGGCCATTCAAAATAGCATCAACCATGTGATCAGTTCTTTTTAGGTAATTATTCAATATTCCCATAACTCTTACCATCAATCTCATCAAAGTTGACCATATTCATAACTTACTTTTTCCATTGAAAGGGTATAATTTCAAGAGAGATTAGTTTATCTACTTCACAAACATCAAACTCAATCACTGAACTGGCCATTTGTTCCGAAATATATTGTTTAAAAAAAAAAACAAGAATTAGGAATACATATTTTTTCAAAACAAACCGATAGTAGTTGGAAACTCAAATAGTTTCATTTGAAAGTGATGAATTCAAATCTTTGTGAAGTAGTTGGTAGAACACTTTAGATGGAATATTGAGGTCTGGGTTCAGTTCCCACCGAATGAAGTATTCTTTTAATTTTTTTTTAATCACCCAATTTTCGAACAATTTGAAATTGAATACCATTGTATGAAGTATTTTTGAATTTTTCTTCAAGGTTGCTCTTTTATTTGGAATTCAATGATATTTCCCTCATTGGGAAAGTTATATAAAAAGTATAATATTCTATTCCAAACAGTTGTCATTGCTCTTCTATTCCAAACAGTTGTCATTGCTCGTTTGAATAATTTAGGATGCTTTCCTTCTGCTTCGACAAAATTTATTCTCTGGAGTAATGACAACATTTGAAATGATTGACACTTCTACTTTATATTTATGTTTCTCCATAAAAATCTCAATTTTTGAGTTGTAGACGAGGTAACTAATTTTTCAATTTTTGTATTCCTCACTTAGTTGTGAGTACGTCTGTATAATTTCATTATCTGAAATATCACATCTTGAGGCGAGATTTTCATAGTGAATACAGGTTTTAAAAACGTAAAAGGATTGTTTTTCGAAACGTTAACCACTTAAGAACTCAGTATCAATATTACATTTTTTCAATTAATGTTTTTTTTTATTTGCAGGCAAAATTTATGGATTCGACAAGTTACTGACTAATTCGACTTTCTAGTAGTTTATATTACCTAGTAACTTTTTGTGGTGAACATTTAAGTTTGCCCTCTAAGCAGATTCTCTATCGATTTATCTTTCATTTTTTCAGTTTGTGGTTATAAACACAAAAAACAGTATAAAATATTAAGTCCCCACAGAAAAATATTGTTTGATGAATATTCATTATTTGCCTTCTGAAGAACCCATCACTAGATTTTTATCATAGCATAGCATAGCATAGCATATCCATTACCTGTATCAAAATCATTTGAAAGAACTAAAATAGTAAACGGAAAATCCAAAAGGCTTCTCATTTCATCCCGATAAAAAATCATCTGGGAACGGATTAACGGAAAAACAGATTTTAAACAGATTTTTAAACCTCATTTCTGAGCATCAAAGTCCGTCATTGTGGAAGGAAGTGTTGCATGTAAGTAAAATTTGTTCTCTTTCATATAATTAATTGTGTAGGAATCCTGTAAATGATATCTGATTCAATTCTACGAATGTTTGGAGTACAAATTGTATAAGAAAAAGTGTTTTTTTTATAATTCATTGTTCATCTGAAAGAAATTGTTCCGAAATCAGTTTTTCTTTCGTTTAATTCAATGTTTATATGAAAGTGGTTGTTTCGAGAGGGATTTTTTTCCAGTTTGTGACTGGAAGTTACTTCTTTGTATGAGAAGAGTTCATTTTGAAATTAGTTATTTTCTCCCTTCCCTCCTTCCTGTGGCATTCTCACACACTTTTTGTATAAAGATGGAGAAGTAGGTACCCTTCTTTCCCAAAAATTGATCTTTCCTAAAAATATATCCCTTTCAATTTAAACGAAAATTATGTTAATAAGTCAGGTTATGGTTGAATATGGTTTTATGAACATGTTTGTGCTCAAAATATGTATAGGTATATACTTGTATGAAAACGAATAACTTAGAAATAGAAAAAACGTCAATTTTCGTCGCAACGGGTTCGATTTTGATATTTTTCTAAATGCAGTGACACTGGGAAATGACAGAGGTGACGGGGGTATAAGGGTTTATTACTCGACTCCGAATCGGAAGAAATAAATTGGTCGAATTGTTCGAAATTTTCAAGATAAAAAATGAAATAGTCTACTTATGATGGATATAAACGGAAGTTAATTATTATATCAATTTTTAAACGTGTTACAGTATATTATTAATGATCCTTCCTACATTTTTACTAGTTAACTCGTGAATTTGAATGATTTGTATGAGTTTTCAGATACACCCAAAAACAATGTTCTAAACAAAAGTAGCAAATTCAATCAGAAATGTCGAAAAAAAATCAGCAAGCAGAGGTTATGATGAGTTTTATTCATACTGTGAACAATCGATTCCTAAATTTTTCTGTAACCGTGTGATTTGAGAAAATATTTATTAAAATTTGGCTTATTTGACGGTGCTATATATGAATATATGAATAGGCATTTTACCGAAAAGTAAAACAATTTATTATTGAACTTTCGAAATAAATCTAATCAATACGGGTTAATATTATCCGTCAATTCAGACAAAACAGCAGACAAAATGAAATTTATTCTGCAGATGACTCTTTTCTGAAAAGTTTCAGATTTGCTTTCAATGCTAAGCTTTCACAATAAAATTCAACCAAACTTTTTGATGAAGAAAATTGAATTGAAAAGGGACAATGCGAGAAAGAACAAACCTTTCCGACACCATATTTTCCAAGGAGTAACTGATCAATAACCAAAAACTAATAAAAATGTGACAACTCCGTACGGGGACACCAAACCGATTCAGAAGACCGAAGGGAACTGCGAAAAAATTCTCATAATAAACCACAAGTGATCGTGCTGTCTATAGGTTGAGGTTGATTCAGAGTTCAGATCTTCAGAGTTGAGTCACCAAAAACACAAATGAGTTGGAAATACTAGATTAATCAATCACGATATGTAAAGTTGCCAAAATAGTATTTGAGAAAAAACTCGAACGATAAGTGAAACTTTCATTGCCAGAACAGTTTTAAAAATTCCCCATCACAATGTAAGAGCCTTCGCTGTTGATGACGGTGCGTCATCTTAGCAATGATCAAAATAGATTCTTCCATTTATTTTCAGTTGGAATATGGTTAACTGGTGCCAAATGAAATATTTGTCTGAGTTGTTATTAGTTTAATGAGTTATACCTTTGTTTATAGTTTTTTCTGTATGGATTATTTATACTGCCTTTACGAAACTGTATAGAATCGAATTTGAAAATATATCCTTTGATATTGGCGAATTCAGGAATTTTACAAGTTTATATGTATACTATTGACAACAGACATATCAATCAATCACCATCACATTGATTTCAATTCAAGAGCCAACGGTAGACATCTGTTTCAGCTTATTGGGCATCGTCAGTACCGGGCAGGCGGTCCTCAATTGAAGACAAAATGTAATTAAGCAAGCGTCTTCAGTTCAGTCAGGTTGAAACCTCGCTCTCTTACCCTTGCAGCTGACTTCTGTCAGAGTGACAAATGGATTCATGACTAAGATGTGGCGTCATGATAGTCCTCAGACATCAGTGCCGCAATTCACGGGGACCGCCTCCAAGAAAAGTACTCATGAAATTAACTGCGTAAACGCAAGCGAGACATAAGTGGAATCGTCTGTTGGTGTGACACCCAAGTCAACTTGCCAAATTTTTATGTCAGTGTTGGTGATTTGACCAATCAACCGACAACTGTGGCAGAAATTTGGGGAGCTAACCTGGAATGCCATCGGAAAACAAATCCACATGTTTCTAGAAATGATATGAAATCGAGAAAGGTTAAAGCAGTCTAGCTGCTTGAAAACAATTCCATGAAAATCAATAGATTATTAGACTGGTACTATTCTCATCATTTCCACATTGATTTCAATTCAAGAGCCACCGGTAGAAAGCAGTTTCAGCCTATTGGGCATCGTACCGGGCAGGCTGTCCTTGATCGAAAACAAAATGTGATTGACCAACGTCTTCAGTTCAATCGGGAAGTGGAAATTCATCTTGATGTCATTCAGGTTGAAGCCTGGCTCCCTTACCCTTTGAACTGTTGTTCAATCGGGGAACAACCAAGAAAAGCACTTAATGAAAATAACTGCGTAAATGCAAGCGAGACATAAGTGGAACCATCTATTGGTGTGGCACTCAAGTCAACTTGCCACGTTTTTATGTCAGTGTTGGTGATTTGACCAATCAACCGACAACTGCGGCAGCAGAAATTTGGGAAGCTTACCTGGAATACCGTCGGAAAACGGATCAACATGTTTCTAGAAAGGCGCTTACGTAGTTATTTTCGTTAAGTACTTTCATTGGTTATTCACATTTTGTCTTCAATCGAGGACCGCCTGACCTGCCTGACGATACCCAATAGACTGAAATAGCTGTCTACCGGTGGCTCTTAAATTGAAACCAATATGGGAATGATCAGAATAGTACTTATCTATTTATATTTTGATTTTCATGATATTATTTTCCAGCAGCTAGACTGCACCAACTTTTCTCGATTTCATATCATTTCTAGACCGCAATAACTACGATGCTGGTATTTTACTCTGGTTTTGGATTCTTATCACTGTGCCTGGCTTGGTGTCTCTTAATTGGATCATCAGACCTTATTTGTGTACAGGATGTTCATTGCCAAGAAAGTAATACTTTAAACTTCAGTAGGTACTTCTTTATCATTTAATTCAAATATTACAATTATGTCACTAGTTTAATATATGTTAAATCATTGGCTATTGTTATGTCTTCCTTTTACTTTGTAACACGTCCGAAGAACTTGTTTTTTTGTTAAGAATGAAAGAAATTCCACTTTCATTGAATTGTTTTCCGATTTGCCAACTTTCAGTCCGAATATTCTCTTTGTTGCTATATCTGCTGAGTATTTCAACGGTATTCTTCAAATATTGGGTTTCGCCTTCTAATTCTTTGATTTTATTTTTCATTCCTTCGACTCTTAGAGAAATCCGAGCTTCCGTAGCTTCAATTATATTCTTTATTTCATTTCGGTTTTTATTATCTCGTTTAATAGTCGGTCATCGTTCAGAATATTCCAACGGTATATGGTCTCCTTTATTTCACACTCTGTTCAGCTAAGGTTTTATGCTAAATGTCGGGTGTTTGTTTACATTTTATAGATGTGTTATATTAGAAAAAAACACATAACAGATGTTATTTATTGTCTATAAATTTTACTGTATTCCAGAAATGAATATAGAGTGTGTTCAAGGTTTGTTACGTCATGTGTATTTCTTATTTAATTTTCCAACACTTAGTTCCCTTCACATCGACATTGTGCAGCGTGCAGTAGTATGAGTATTAACTAAAGTACGCCACGTACATAGGTTCTCTGGGGTCATTAGCTGACCTTAGACTTTCCCTGATGGTTTTCGTTGGCCAACATATTCATTATCAGTGGCGGCTCAAGGCCTAAATTTATTGTGACAAGGTAAATTTTGTGAGGCCCTTTGATGGTGCAAGAAGAAAGGTTTATAAAATGAACAAAATACACTTGAATGTTTTTTGTTCATTGAGAAATACTCACCAAAATTTTTACTAATGTACTTTTTTGGAACATCAAACAACAAAATTTAAAAAAAAACAATTTTGAACCAATACACAAGCATCGTATAGGTCGCCGTATCAAACTCCAGTCATAGTTACTGACTATACTCTATTGAGATCTGTAAAATGAGAAGTTGGTCCTTGGCAGACTGTTCTGGTTGCAGCATCAAGTCAAAAATGAAATGTTATTGTACGTACTCCTAAAAATATCGAAGTGTAATGTTAAATGTCACTCAAATGGATGTAATTTTAACCATTATTGAAGAGCATTATTTCTCTTCATATTCTTGGAAATGAACTGGTAATATTTGAATAGTTCGAGCGAATTTCATGAAACGTATCGAAGAACCATCCCAACAAAATTAAATAATAAATAAAAAACATCGTCAAAATCGGTAAACTATTATAGGAGCTACAGTGCCACAGACAGACGCACAGATATACAGATACAATAGTCAAACTTTCAACACATCTTTTTAGCGTTGAGGGTTTTGAATGAAGAAAAAAGAATTAATTGAAGAAACAAAAATGTTCCGCTTTTGGTTATACTGAACTCTATAATTATTGGTAATGCTTTGATGCTATAATCTGCTTGCATAAAACTGCCGTAGCTGAAAGTCTTTCTTGACCCATTGTATTTTTTGAATAATTTTTTATTGGTTTTAATTTTGAAAAGCTTTTTTCAGCGGACGCAGTACTTACAGGTAATTTGGCTTAATTTCTTTCAAACAATTCTCTATAATATATTGAAGCATATAATTATGTCTTTGATGGATAAATTTCGAATAATTCGTAAGGATAAAAGTCATTGCTTTCACCTACTTGCAGGACTGTGTGTGAATCTCAACAGTTTTTCAGTATTTGCTCTTCTGGAAATTTTTTCAACTTGTTTAAGACTTGTTAGAGACTTGTACGCCACCTCTGTTCATTATGTTCTAAATAAAATATGAGTAATTGTAACTCAGTACCCGATTTACTGATTTATGATTTGGTTTCTTGATTTCGTGAATTACTGAAACTAACACTACTTATCATGGAACGCTGTAGTGACGAAATATCGATCTGCTTATATGGATCGATACGGCAGCGATAGCAAATGAAAATAAAGTGAACTAGTAACTTAATTGTAATAGTTGAATGAAGTATGGAAGTACGGAAGTATTAGTTTCGTTCAAAAGTTGTTGAAAATGTTTCATGTCGAATTTCACTAGTCCGGACCATTGTCTGATATGATTCTAATTTGATTAGAAATCTAGGAAAGAACGAATGAAATTAGAATGAATTGCTGAAATATCAGTATCAACGTGAAATGAAAATACAATAAAACGACTACAATAAGATAATCAAGTAAGATGAACATAAAAAGTATAAAAGTAAAAACTACAAGTTTTATAAAAAAATTGGGGCTCCAATGAAAATTATCAACTGACATAAGTAGGAGATTTGAGCCGGTTCTAAGCCTCCCCCCACCACTATGACG
>WOGN01006162.1:1357-12631 GCA_015342105.1 Leptinotarsa texana
GAGGTCAGCAGCTCAGGTATAGCTCACCATGGTAGGGGTATCATGAAAACGATATGAACTAATGACACATTGGACCAGATAGATGTACACTACACTTGAACCTTGGATGTCTATCGTAACTAGAGTCTTTCAATGAATATATAATTGATTGAGTACAATATGTTGAGTACAGAAGAGAAAAATTATATACATGAATTCTAATATTAAAGATCTTGAACAACAGTTCCACAATAATATTTAGCAAGCGTTAAGAGTAAAGTTCATGACTGAATGTGTATACAGGGTGATTCAAAAGGTGATTCCTCACAATATTCCAATATGAATTGTCCAAATAAATAAATGTCCGGAAACGCTTCGTTTCCAAGATACATGATGTTGAAGTTTTATTTTTATTTTCGAAACTTTGTAACAGGAGGTTTTTGAGGTGTCGAATTCGAACCTGATATTCTTGTTGCTCTCACTTGTAGGGGGCGCCACCTACATGTTACTTCCTTTCTTTCTTTGGAAGATTCCCTCATCCTTCTTTTTTGTAGCAAGATGGAGTAGTAGAAAGCCAAAAACTTTCTTTCCCAAAAATTAATCACTCCTAAAAAATATAACCCCTTCAATTCAATTTGGATGTCTTTCGCTGAAAAGATATTCAGCCTTTCGTGCGCACTTTCCAACTTCTACATAAATTATAATCATTTCAATAATGCCTTGAAGAATGTAAACCATTTTATACACTTCTATACATCAAACAGCTCAACAGGTACAACCTGAAAACAGAAACTTTTAAAGCAGAAGTAGCAAAAAAGACGGCTATCTGTACATTTCTTCGATGAGAATTGAAAATTTTGCGTTTACTAAACACAAGTTCACTACCACTTACGTTTTACTGTTAGGCAACTTTTTGATGTGAATTGATTAGAGCTAATAGCTAATGTTAGCCCCGATAAAGGGTTGGAACGGTACTATCCAATATTCTAACCAGTTCTGGTCAAACTATTAGTTTACAACGCTAGTTTTCGCAAAATGCTCATAAAAAAATAATGAGCCCGGGTACCATTGGAAGCAGAATTGAACGCCAATCAAAACGATGTGCCACTTTACCCCCCTTCCCAATTTACATTCGAAGGAAAACATTTATCCCTCCTTGGCGGGTTGAACCACGCGGACTACAAATAATTTTTGAAAGTGTTTCCCTTGACAATAAAATTGAGCTGTCTTTTCGATTCCTCTTATTGTTTACTGGAAGGAAGATATTGAGGGTGAAAAGTGATCAAATTGACACCCTGTATAACTTCAATCACCAGCAGAACAACTAGTTAATTGGTTAGAGTGCTTTCACTTCTCGACAATCTCAATTAGAAATCATCAAATGATTTGAATAATCATATGCAAACATATGATATTTTCAGATTCATGAAAATGAAAATCAAATTGAAAAAGCCGCACCGTAATTCCATCCTATTTCCATCATTTGCATGGCTCGATTGGCATGAATTTTTATTTGGTATCTATATACATAATTCTAATTTCATAATCCGATTTCGAACACGCTCAATATTCATTGCTGTTCGGATTTTCAGTCGATCACGATTTCATTGGGGTGAAATCAACAGACTGGTAATTTGAGAGCTTTTGAAAATTATTGGTGACTGAGTTTCAAACTGATTATGTAATTGATTATATTTTTCATCAGTTTCATCAGGAATGCTTCAAGTTGATTATAACTATTTCGAAAAAATGTAAATATTTAGTAATAATTTGATCAATACCACCAATATACAATTCAATCGATTCAACCAATAAATAAATTTATTATATTCAGATACATATTCTTGTCTATAATGGATGTTAACATACCTTCAGTGAATTGAAGAAAATAAATGAATAATTGGTGGTGTTCAATTCTTGGGAAATGCCTAAGCAAAGCTTGCATATTTTTCTAGATCTGGACACGACCATTAATGTAATTAAGGAACAAAATAACTGTTCTTTCCTTCAGTAAAAAATGAAAATCCATAATCGATAGAAATTAATAGAAATCAACGATCAACCTCCAGGAGAATTGGACCAGACAATCAGGCGAACAGGAGGCAGGTCTAAATGAGATAAAAAATCAATCAAGTATGAATCAGTGGGTTGACTCAAATGTTTCAAAGTTGTGTTCAACGAAGGATCTAATTTTGGTCCAGAGTAAGTAACGAACCTTTGGGTATATACATTTCAACAAAAAGGAACACTAATTATTCTCTCGTATCTGACTCGGGTGTCATGTATGTGTGTCAGATATGTAAGAGGAGAGTTCAACATCCATTGAACAGAGCCATGGGTGTATAATTTTCTGATATTGAATAAACTAGCCTCCTTATAAAGGGTTTTTTGGTGACAACTGTCAAATTTTTTGTTTATTATTCAGTTGTTTATGCCAAATGATCATGACAAGTGACACGATTGAACAGCACGTTCAAATGATGAAAATTTATTATCAAAATGAGTGTTCGTTATCGCAAACCCGAGGCAGTCTATTCCTCGCCGGGCCTAAGAAGTCGGCCTTTCGCAGACTTCAACTTGGCGAATTTTGCGTCGGGACTTGAGTTCACACCCGTACGATATCCAAGTGATCCAGAAGCTCAAAATTCATGACCATAGACATCGCCGTTTGTTCGTTTACTGGGCTTCCAATCGTTTGGAAGAGGACCCCAATTTTGGCCGAAAAATCATCTTTAGTGACGAGTCGCATTTTTGGATGAATGGCTGTGTTAACAAGCAAAATTGCCTTATATGGCCGAGACCAACCCACGCGAGGTTCACTAGGTGATAAGGCATCCTCAAAAAGTTACCGTTTGGTGTGGATTTTGGGCTGGCAGCGTAATTGGTTCGTACTTTTTTGAAAACGACGTTAGTGAGGCGGTCACCGTCAACAGCGAGCGCTACAGAACGTTGAAAACTAATTTCTTATAGCTCAAATTGACTCATATGGACCTAGACGACATGTGGTTCTAGCAGGACGGCGATACGTGCCACACAGCAAACGCCACGATTGACATTTTGCATGAACGATTTGAGGTCATGCGATTTGACCCCGCTAGACTTTTTCCTGTGGGGTTTCTTGAAGTCGTAGGTCTATGCAAGTAAACCACAATCGACCGTTGCCCTAAAGGTGAACATAATACAGGCCGTTGCTCAAATTCAGCCGGATTTATGCGGAAGAGTAATTGAAAATTGGACCACTTGGATCCGTGCCACCGTAGAAAGCCGAGGCGGGCATTTAAATGATGTCATATTTCGCACTTAATGGCATACATGCGCCTTTCAAATAAAAAAAAATTATTTTGTTAATACCTCACACACAGCTTGTTTTATTCCGTTTCAACCTCTACCCGCCCTTATTGAAAAACCCTTTATAAGTTCTCAGTTGGATGTCTTCTATCTTCCTTTACTGCTATTTCAATCAATTTGTTTTGAATCATTTGTAGATTATGTAAATGTATTTTATTCAACCCATCCTACCCCACATAGTGAAAAACGGCGTTTTCAGTTGACATATTTTCTCTCAATCCATATTGGCAAGGTTGAAGAATCTGCTGTTTTTCCAGAAAATTTACAAGTCAATTTTATATGCATTTTTCGAAAAGTTTCCTAAAGTTATTTATTTATTATTTATTATTATTTCAAGTAGTTACTTGGTCTAATAAACCGAAACCGGTCCTAACAGTTATTAAACTAAGTTTATAAACTATTAAGTTAATAAACTACCAAGTTTATTATTTGTCATGATCGTTTCGGTTTATTAGACCAAGTATCTACTTGAAAACCGGTGTCGGTATATTAGACCATTTTCAAGTAGTTACTTGGTCTAATAAATCGAAACTGGTCGTACTAAGTTTATAAACTATCAAGTTGATAAATTACAAAGTTTACTATTTGTTACGACTGGTTTCGGTGGTAAGTTGTTACTCGGTCTAATAAACCTAAACCGGTCGCAGCAAATAATAGACTCAGTAGAAATTAGACAAAAGTTATTTTCTTCATTCTATATCAAACCAAAAATAACCCTTCGACCACAATCCGATCAACCCCAATCAAGCCGATTGTTTTCGCAATTCAAAATATTGTGTGTCTCGTACTCCAGCCAACCCCTTCTTGTTTATTATTCATAAGAGGGTGGAAGGAAAGACGATATCCTAACGTGGCGGTCAGCGCGGGCTCTTCCATTAATAACTGGAAGCATCATATGACAAACTAGAGGACCCATTACCTAAACGAGTTTCGGTCCTTTGGGTAATTATACTTGATCTGTTGTGGAGGCCGTCGACTATATTCGAGGTAATTGTTCTTTGCAAGCTCCTGCTTCTGCTCAAATAGTATTAGTGCATGAATGTTCGCACTTATTAAAATCATTTGGTCTAGTTACTTTTACTTTCCAATTCAGTTTAGGCCAGTAGAGTTCACTTTCTAACTGTTTCCAAATAGTAAAAAGTAAATGAATAACCCTAGTAGGATGATCAAAGATAATTTTATTATTTCGTTATAATGTGCCAATGCTGTGGCCACCGTCAACACTATCTCCGTCCCCACCACTCTTTGAAATTATAAATATTATTGAACACTAAGCTCATCAGATAGATATTTGTCCATATGGACAATACAAACAGAAAAACGAAACATCTCAGCAGGACTAGATGTCAGGAAAAACAGGAGGACTCTAGGAATTATAGAATTCTATGGATTGAAAATTGAATATTTCTAGGAGAGACGACTTTTTTAGGTAGAAAGCTTTTTGTCTTTCTACTTTTTCACCATTAATGAATAGTGTGGAAAACTTGTAAATGAATAAAGAAGGAAGATATCTCCAATGAGAACTCCTGATAAAGTTATATACATCAAACAGAGAAGTTTCATTCAGATACAAACTGGGAGAGAAAACCTTTCAGAAACGTATACTCCTATATGAACGTTGTTACACGAAAGAAGGAAGTCCAACTAGTTTCATATGAACATTAATTACAGAGAAATCACGTTTTTCAATTCAATTCACCCATATTTTTCATGAATCCTAAACATATTTCACTCATTGGAACGCTAAATCATTTGATATACAGTGTGACTCAAGTTGTCATTCCGCTAATCTGCGAACTCGTGAAAAAAAATTCTGAAGACATCATCGTGTTGACAAACCCCTCATCCTCAGCACCCCCTACTTCAGAAATTTCAATGGAACTACCGTACTTGTGATATATCATTTTGAAGGGAATTCAATCCCACATACATCTGTGTACTGAAATTAAGGATCGATTAGGTATTGATGAAGTTTTAATGAAAACTAAGTTCCATCAAGATACTCTTCTTTTCAATCACTTAAAATGTAATCTTCGATTTTTGAAATGTCTTCTCACATTTCTCAACATTTCTGTCACTACACGACACATAATTCTCCTGCGTAGATCATCAAAAGAATTTGACTGTGTGATATAAACTTTTCATTTCAAATGATCTCATAAAAATGAGTCGAATGGTGATAAATCAGGAGATCTAGCCGGCCATTCTATTGGTCCTCACCTTCCAATCCATCTTCCTGTAAAATTGTCATGTAAACATTGACGGACAGGTGCAACGAAATATGGATGAGCTCCATCTTGTTGAAAGGTGAGTTACCTTCAAGTAGACTATCATAGTCTTCAAATAATTGAGTAATTATGGGGGCCACAGTTGTATTAAGAAGTTCAAGATACGTTTGTCCGTTGAGGTTACCATTAATAAAATATGAATCTACAATATAATCCCCCCGAATTCCAGCCCAAATATTCAATTTCTGGAGAGTTTGTGAATGAGTTTCCCTCTACCAATAGGGACGTCACTTCAGTATCTGCAATTGTGCTTCTTCACATGTTCATTTGACTTAAAAGAAGATAGTCATGCGTATACTAAAACACATGTCGACAATTCATTTTTTCATGAAAACGTCTGTCTCATCCTTGAAACTATTATTATATTATTTTTCAATACATTGGTGACTCACAGTGAACCTTTCTTATGATGATACCATTTTAGGTGATGAAAAATAAAGTTATCTTGATGAAATTCAGTTTTAATTGAAACTTCAACAACACTTCATCAATCCTCAATATCTGTACACCAATATAATTGGCATCAAATTCCCTTCATAGTGATGTATCACAAATTTAGTAGTTCCATTGTGCTGGGGATGAGGGGGTTAACAACACAATGATTATTCATTTGGTGATCTCTCACGAGTTCTCAGATTAGGGGAATAACAAGTTTTAGCTGGGTTACACTGTATGAAAATCCCAATATTCATACGAAAGTAGTTGTTTCGAACAGGTGTCCTTTTCGAGTTTGTATCTGAGAGAAAATTCTGTGTAGGTTTAACATAACTCAATGAAGAGTTTTATTGCAGTTATTTTCCTTTATTTTTTATTTGAAAGTTTCTCCAGATTTTTTTTCAATGATGAAGCAGTTCAAAGCCAAAAAACTTTTTTTCAATAGGTAATATCTCTGACATGAAGTCTTGATGTTATCCTGTAGAATGAGTAGTTCGACTTATGTGGTTATTCAAAATGATGCCGACACGTGATGACACGAGTCTATCTTCAAGAAACTTCAAAGTACATCTCTGAGGATGATAGTAGCCCATGTAACTTACATTTTACTTCAAAACTCTTTCACGTATCTCATCATGTAGGACTTTCATCCTTTCCTATGGAAGTAGTCGTTTCGAAATGTTTTTTCCAGAAACCTACATGTAGGATCCACATAACTTCATAATTATTTTATACTGTAGTTATTTTTCTGTTTCATTCATTCGGTAGTTTCTCCACATTTTTTCAATGATGGGAATTTGGAAAGCTAAAAAGCGACCATCAACATTCTGTAACTTCTCGACCATTCTGATATATCAATAACATCATTGTCAAATTATTATTGGTCAGAAAAATTCACTGGTTATGCATTCTTTATTCTCATATCATAATTTGAAGATTCCTCATGACTATTTTTGATCTCCAGTATTTATATCAATTTCTGATCTCTAAAAAAGTTATTCACAGCTCAATATATTATAGTCGATGTAAATCATATAAGTTTTATCAATTTCAGATTTTATCAATTTCAGAGGACAAGCGCTGGCAGTTTTTTAATTATCACTGTCGATTTAGAGCTCATAATATGAAAGCATCCCTTTATCTGTAAACTGCTGTCAACTATCCAACCAACAACAATTACAACGTGTCTAGCCTTTGATGTTCTATGAATGACCGTCCACGAATAGGACATGTTACAAATGCACCTTGTCAATTGTTTCATAGAAGATAGATCGTGTTCACTAGCAAACAGCGTAGTATAGTGTTTTGTGCTGTAAAACCAACTTTGTACAGCACAGAGGTTTGCTGAATTGAACTACAACGGATTCAGACAGGTAAAAATGAATTAATTCAAGTCATCTTCAATGTTGAATGGCATGAAATACTGAGTTCAGTGTTAGAATCGAAATACGAATAGAAATATATAGACCACCCAAATTACTGGAGAGTCTTGTGGGGGCCAATTAACTTTTTGTCTGACTGTCCAGCAGAGCATAATGACCCATAAAACATTTTTTGATGACTAAGGAAGTGTTTCTACTGAAATGGAAAGAGTATTTTATTTGGATGGAGATAGTGAAATATTATTACTGAATATCAAACTGTTCTTTCAAAGTATAAGTAGGCAGACAAAAAATTATCTATTTGACTTTCCAATGCAGTTCAATTATTGAGCTGACATCTATTCAAACTCAAGCAAATAAATGTATTACTTCAATGAAGCTGATTACTTTATATAGTGACTGGTGTTTCAGATCAGCTGATTGCACCAGGGTCTGTAAATGAAGAAATAAATGAATCATTATTTTCCTTTTTGACAAAGTTATACAATTTGTATAGAAATCGTTAAAAAAGAGATAGGAGAATAGTTCCTAAAAACATATCCCAAAGTTGCTGGATTCCATCCAGAAAAAAGCAATCCGCCTGATTGGAGACGATAATATCACGTGCAACCTTCATAGCCTGAAACTTCGAAGAAAGTTTGGAGATTTGTCTTTCTTCTACAGATACTTTTACGGAAGGTGTTTAAGTGACTTGGCACATTTGATTCTACCAAAGGCGGTACATATCAGAAATACGCGACGGGCTGTGGCTGCTCATCGTTTTGAGGTTCAATTCAGTACACCTCGAACTTCACTCTTTAAGAAATCATCCATCTGCAGAACTGCGTTTATGTGGACTTACCTTTTTGAGAACGTTTTTTCAAATGTATTTAATCTCCAGCTATTCAAATCCTATGCGAATCGCTACTTTCACACAGGCACCGCTCTGAAAGCGCCTCAAAGATTTTTTTGTAGTGCTTGTGTTTTGTCCTTAAAAAAATAATATGTTGTGTGTGACGAATTTCATGCTTGTGAAAAAGTCTCAGAATAAGAAAGTATTGACTGACTGATTAATTTTTGAACTCAAAAAAGGAAATACATACGTTCACCCCAAATAGCTCAAGAATTAGTTTTCATGCAGTTACGTTTTTTGTGTGACCCTAAAGCATTCTGAAGTAACGAGAAGTACTGACTTTTTTTATGGTTCAAGGTACTAAATACAGTTCTTATGATTGTTTCAAATTGCCGGGAAAAGTTGTATAAAATTGAAATATAAATAGAAAACAATAAAGAATATAGACAATAATGAAATTATACTTTCAAATTTTATGTTGAATAGTTGATGGTACGTGTTAGCCTCAACCAAAATGCGTATAATATTCCTGGTGTGATTCCTTGGACCTCTTCCCCGTGTGAAATATTTTGTGGGAAACTTTCGACCGACGGTACTTTTGATACAATGAATTTCAGCCTTTATTTCACAGACAATGTTGCTATTCACAGCGTTTTGCAGAAATAGAAAATCAAAAAATTCTACCAGCTAATTCTACTGCTATAACAATTTCTGATGCTCAACTCAATCTATTGTCTCAAATGAACGAACATCCGAAATAAATGTTATTGTCAGTTCTGTGGCAATATTCTGGATTCGTTTTTTCATCAAACAGTTATCATCAATTTCTAAACTTTCCCTCTTTTTGATCAAATTTTTCTCTCTTATAGTTTGATATGTGGTAACACGAAACTACACTTACCTATCATCTAAAATATTCAATCGCTTACCCAAAATATTTAAAACAAACACATCTTTCTCCGCACTGTTCCCTGAGTATGATCAGAAGAATATAAAAAAAATCATTGTTCAACTTGAAAAAAAAACAATACACTCCTTACCTACTGTTTCCAGTTCACTTACCAATTAAATTCATCAACCTAGAATATCCCAACGTAGTTTTAACTAATCACGTTTGTAGCGTTCAGTTTGCCTTACTTCAATTTTCTAATTTTTGAAATAAATACAAGAGGAGTCAGCTCATACAGGACACCATTCGAACACTTTTTTTGTATGGTCAGTTGCCAGCTCCCAAATAATGCGAAATTTCAAATATCTCACCTTCCATTTGTCCGATAACGGAGGTGTATTTAATTCTATTGGTAAAAACAAGCACGTTTCTTTCCAAGGATTAGGCTTCAGTTCAAATTTTTTCCTGTGAAGGCAGATGTGCCAAGGTGGTTGTGAAGCGACACAGTTTTTGGATTTGAATTCTTCCTCTTGTTGAAGTTGATAATTGCCCTTCCTGAATTAAGTAGAATAATATTCTGGCTATTTTGAAAACTAGCCGTGGAAATTCCAGTTTTTTGCAAACCACGAGGCTCCCGGTTTTTGATAGATAAACCATTTAAGTCTGCAAGTAACTGGTTTGTTTCAAATAAACTTCTCCTTAATGAGGCTGAAAATCAAAATCTTATAATTCCCAGAAATACGTATTTAACCTCGAGTAAAAGTGTTAAGCTACTGGGGATTCATAGAGACGACAGATTGAACTGGTTATGTATTGTTAACAAACTGGTCAAGAAATTATCAAGTGTAATATTTATGAAGGATTTCGTCGGTATCAGAGCGGTCAAATCTTCGTACTTCGGACTCTTCCATAGTCACATGGTATATGGCATAGTGTTGTGGGGGGATTCTTGTCATTCCAAAAAATTTTTATATTGCAAAAAAGAGTTATACGTCTAATATCTAATGTCATAAGGATCATTGTCGCCCACTTTTCATTCATCTCAAAATTATGCCGCTTCCTACAGCTTTTTTATATGAAACATTGATTTACATACATTTTACAATCGAAACAACATGAATATCCTACCAGATCAGAAAAACTGATCAGGAAAACTGATAAGATCTGAGAGATTCAGACTGAGCACCTCACAAAATAATTCATTGAATTTGAAATTCTATAATAAGTTACCATGTCACATTAAACAACTGAGTTTCTACTGTTTCAAGCAAAAACTGAAATTATTTTTTTGAGTCACTGTTTTTATTCTACAGATGGATATACATGTTATATAACATAGATAATTCATGTGAGTGACTAACAATTGTTCTCATTTTTAACATTAGTTGACTGATTGTTTTCATTATTATGTACACTGTTTTTTTGTACAAGCTTTGTGATAGTTTTATTTGTATATATGACGTCATATTTTTAAATGTTTGTGTTTTGACTTGCTACAAATAGTTGTTCAAATGTAACACGTAGCCGATAAACTATTCTATTCTATTATATTCTATTCTGTTTGATGGCCTCTTAGTTTCACCTATATAGGATCTTCCGGAGTCACAGGGTTCAGATATGATCTGGAGCAGGTTCTGATGTTGTACTCGGAACCAATTCTTTTTATCCTTTCCGATAATCTTCTGACGGCTTCTCTTCCTTGCGAGACTCATGTCTTTTAGTCTGTTCCACCATTGCTTTGGAGTAGCCATATCGTTGAGGATCATTTTTGATGATGTTCTTCCTTTGTAGCAGAGCTCGAAAGCATAGTCTAATAGAATCCTGATGATTCTTGATGATTGATGGTGATTGGATTCTTGTTTCAGATACTTTCCCGTATGTGTGGGTTTTCGGTATACATATGTTTCCCACTTAGTGTCGGTCCTCTTGACCAATACGTCTAAGAATGGCAATTCGTTGTGGACTTCCTTCTACATTGTGAAAGTGATGGAAGGTCTTACGCTGTTGATGTGTTTTAGGAAGGCGTATATTTAAATATTCACATAGTTTATTGAAAGCGGAGAGGATGAAGTCATTGAAAAGTTCGATTTTTTTATCAAGACCTGTCATGCTTATGATATT
>WOGN01006163.1:0-12629 GCA_015342105.1 Leptinotarsa texana
CACTAGATGTCGTTAAGTGTCACAATACACAATAATAATTGAAATGCAAAAAAAGCGTGAGTTTGCTTAGGTCACGCACTTTGCGTCTAAACTAGTCTTGAAATATAGTTAGGGGCAGAAATTGGCCCTTGGAACAAACTGAAAAAATCATTATGGCCCGAAGTCTTCAAATTTTGGAGACCCCTGGTTTAGGGTATAGGAAACACTTCACTTGGAAGTTGAAACACAATTTCTCAATAAGTATGAGTTAACTGCTGAGGTCAGATCACCAATCTGCCTGAAGATCATCAATCGTTATCGTCTATCATATCTTGAGGAATGATAGTGTATAGGAACTCTAGAACTTTATGTTGGAATACGAACATCATTCCAAAATGTTTTGAGAAATTTCAATCTCGGGATTTCTGAAATTTTCAACCCACTGACTGTGTCTTATCTCAAGCATATGTAATATGTAACCTTCTTTTCAACTGTGTCGGTTGGGATATACATCAAAAGTAAGTCTTTTCACATTAAGCGTATTCGAAAAATTTAGGAATTAAGTAATAAATAAATAAAGCAACGATAAGTACCATTGTAACTCGTAAACCCATTTGTGAATATTAGAACAGTTCAAAGAAACATTCAACTATTCAGCTTCGATAAATCAATTATTTCCGGAATAATACCCTTTAATGAAAGTCCTTCGCTTCGCTGGTAAACCCAGTGTTCCCATTTATTGCGTATCAGAGTGTGAAATCCTGTTAATTCAATATTGTGGAATGAATGGTCAACTCTGTTTTCAAATTTCATATACTATACAAAGCCACTGATATAATGGACTCATACAAAAAAGTAAGTATAAAAATGGATGGAGCGCAAATTTAAATTTATACATGAATTTATGTTACATAACATGCTTTTATTTTCTATTCAGATAACTGAAATTGCACGTCAAATATTATTTCTAAAAACTGCATTGAGGGACATCGCAGTAAATTGAATTTTATATGGAATTCCATGGATGTGAAGCATATGAACATATGTTCATTTAAAAAAACTTCATTTTGAATATAATGTGGTGTGAAATTATAATTGCTCTACTACTGATTTTTAGGCAACCAGTGCTACATGTTGCCTATTGAAAAATAAACTACCTAGAGTGAACGGCATATAATGAATAGACGTATAGACAGTAATATTGTGCTCTGTGAGGCTATAGTCACACGGGCGATTTTTCGATCAATTGAAAATCGCCTCGAATTTATCTCTCGGCGTACACTTAGGCAACTTTTCAGTTGAGGAATGTATGTTCTCGAATTGAAACTTGTGCATGTGGCCTCAGAATATCATAAATATACAATAGACTTTGTCGCCTTGACCTATTTAATTTTTAAAGTAGGGTGCTAGAGTTTGAAATAAATTATACCACTATGATATTTCCTTTATTTCAGTATTAACGTTTGGATGCAAATCAAGAAAACAATTCAAAATACAACCAATAAGATAACAAGGCTACTGATGCCAGTGGAGATTAACTAGTGACTGGCCAACTATTCATTCGACTGTGCGCGCGGAAAGATTAAAACCTATATGTTACACATGATCGGTTGACTATCTTCTCTCCTACAAATTTGTGACATGGCACAGATTTTTGAATCGGCGTGATACTTGACCGCCTGTGTGCGCTTCCATTTCCATCCATGTTGTACAGATTGGCCGATGAAATAGATGCCTGGAAATAATCACCCGTGTGCGCCTAGCTTAATGGTGGTCATAGTTTTGAGTCTGTGAAATGAGGCCTACCGCACACGGACGATTATTTTGAAGCAACTATTTCACCGACCCATCTGTACAACATAAATGTGAATGGAAGCGCGCACATAAGCGATCGAGGATCGTAACCATTTTAAAATCTGTGACATGTCACAGAAAAAAATTGTTGGCAGAATTTTTGTCTTGTTTTGTTTCTCGCTCGAAGTAGCAACGCACAAACAAAAGTTGACTTGCCAAAGTCCATTGTATTTTTAATATATTTTAAAACTACATGAACCAAGTTTCAACTACACATAACTCAGGAACACCCATTCCCCAACTAAAATGTTTCCCAAGTGTTCACATAGACATAATTTTGAGGCGATTTTTTTGACCGATATTTCATGATTTCGGCAATTTTGTCGTTAGTCTTGCCTTCAACAAAGAGTTGTTCATGGTGTCAGGTCACTGAGAAACCTTGACAGGTTGCTGGGCTTCGAAAAAATATTATTTTTCCAAGCTTGTTTTTTCTTCTCCATTGATCCCTTATTTGCTGGCCACTAGCAGTGTCCAAAAATGAGAATATTCCAGAAAACTGTAAGATACTTGCCCACAAATTTGAATTATTTGCAAATGCCACAAATTGGGACAGCAAAGCCGAGGATAAAACAGTGGTGTGTTTTTGTCGCAGTTGGTGACGACAGCATTGATTTATTCAAAATTTCTGAATTCGAAGCAGGCTAAGATAAAGTTTTAAAGAAAATTGAATAGAAATCATAAGAATACTGTGAATCCCAGAGAAATGTAATATTTGGGAGATTGTACAGAAAGAAAGACAGTCTTTTGATAATTTCTTGACTGAACTCAGAAAAACTCTCAAATTGAATCATTACCTCAATCAAGACAGTATAGTCACTAGAAGAATGAGGTTGGAGTTGATACTTCATTTTTGATAATATAGTAGCATAGTCATTCATGAAAATTGATTAGAAGTGAAAAATTGTTTTAAATATGCAATTATATCCAATTAGGAATCACACGTTAAAAGGTAAGACCTTGTTAGATCTTAGCTCGCATAAGTTTTGACTTTTGAGGGTTGTCGTTCGTATGGGTGCGACAGCTGGTTAAAGAAAAAACATATTTTGAACATATTTGAATATTGTTTATCTAAAATAACAAGGCAAATGTGATAGGAATGAAAAAGTTGATATCTCATAGTTGCATTTTAGATACAATACCATGCAGAATTTTTTATATAAGGAATCAGTTTTTATCGTATTATTGATGAAAAAAAATTTTCATATGGTGCGAACTCAAGCAGACACACTGTATATGGACTGGAACTGCATTATATATTACGATCACCTGGGAATTGGAAAGTATTTGTTGGTTTTCGATCTCGTGTCTTTGACTATTTACTGCTACAAGAATGTTTTTTCACATAATTTCTGAGTGAAATTTTTTAAGAAATTTGAATGTCGTGATACAAATAATAGAATTACATATTTTTCACATACAGGTAGTGGGCGTACTTGAAAACTGGACATAAACCAAATCATCTTAAAGAACAATTCATTCAGACCAGTCTCAACTCCCTACACTCTAGGTTGTTGGACTGATACCTTGCTGAAAACAACTACTTCTCTGGCTAATACCACGAAGGGCGTTGGATTATGTGCGACAGGTGTGAGTGCAAGATACATCAGTTATTCCAGCATATGCTGTTCGCGATTCAACTGTCGCAATATATTTTTGATTTTTGAACACACTTGTAGACCGGTTTCTAGCTGTTCCGTTTCTCGTCAGTGCAAGGTAGTGTCTGTCATCAACATAAATAGGTGTCAGTCCATTAACCTACAGTGTATGGAGTTGAGACTGACCTGGCACTTCGGACAAAAATATAAGTATTTAATTTCCTATATATTTAATTTATGGGGTTTTATTTAATTTTAGAGCGGCATTCTATTTTTGAAAGACTTTCTTCGAATATTTCGGACAGCGAAATTCAATTTCATCATATTGCAGTTAATATGTTACAAACAAAGGATCATGTATTCGATTTTGACGTTATCAAGTTTAATGCCTATGATTCAGTTGTCATTCGAAGATGGTCACTGGTGAAATTTGAGACTGTCATCATACAATTTCATAAATGTGAATTGAAAGTCCCGCTTATCTATAGAGAAAAGTCCAAGAAGTATCCATGACATTAAAGAGAGTTGAAAAAGTGAGATTGAGAAGAAAAATTGATTTTCTCCTGACAGAAACTAATTTTCAAACAAATTTCTTCCGATGATTCTTCTCTCACGATCACTAATCCTAATTCGAATCCTGTTATCTGAATGCTATTTCAACGGCTCTGGTTTCGGCAGACATCCGAAAATAAAAAGAGCCTAGGAGTTACAAAAACCCGTTTAAAGCTGTCAACTTGAACTGGATTGTCTAACCCCCATGATGAATTCAGCGAATATGGAAATCCAAAACAAATAAAAGGTTTTCCCCATCGTTTCGGCTTGAGTACTCTTTCCACATATGTTTTATTAGCAAACCCATAAATCTGGTTATGGAACAAGGACATTTTTATTGCGAGAGAATATAGGCTGTTTAAAAATGTATGTCACATCAGTGGGAAATAGAGAACGGAAATTATACGATATCGAAAAGGACTGTGTGATGATTTATTTTCATTTGTTGAGTCTAATAAAGAACGTGGAATTTTTCATTTTGAATAACTTTTCCAAAATATTTCTTCCTGCATATGAGTCGTTATCATAAGAGACGTTCACAGTTCGCAACTTATTTGTGTATTAATTAATTGAAATTATGTAATTATGTGCATAGTTACGTTAATCTTCATTGATAATTAAACTGGTTATCAAAAATATTCTGGCGCTAATCATGATTACCAGATAAATATTCAATGAATTAGAATGTTTACGGTGTTTCATCAAGCGCTTCTAATTGTTAAATTCAAACGAAACGAAGTGGGGTGATATATCATCAACATTTTGTATTCATTTGAATGACCTATTGATGCTTTTATGTAGGTGCAGCACATCCAGAACGTCCAATTTTCAATGACAATAAGACTGACCAATGGCATAGGTTATGATGGCTTTGGGGACTGCTGTAGTTTCCAGCCTATACACATACATTTGCGACTTAGAAAAGCCCCACTAGGAAAATTTCAACGGGGTCAAACCAGTGGCTATTTCACATCACTTCCAAAGGGAATGACCATGCCCTTATCGTTAGTGGAGAATATCAAATTTGGCATGTGTAGCGCCATCCTCTTGAAACCGCTCCTAGATTTTATGATAACAAAAATTAACAACGAACACGATGATGTTTTGATATCTTGTCGACCTGATTACTTACTGAAGAAGCATAGAACATTCACAATGAATATTGGTAATATTTTTGAACAACTTGTTGATATCTAATGCTAGTTCTATTATCATTCTGTTTATACACAAAACTACCGATCTTATGGTATTATGTTATTTATATGCTTCAAATACGGCTTAAAGTTTAGGACAGGAGGGGATCATGTTGGTGATTCTTCGTTTCTTCAAATCAGTGTAAATGAGTTTAGTGTCCAAGAGGAATCGTTTTCGCGTTATTTCTCTGTTGTATAATTTCCATTATGCTTGTTTCTCTATGGTTTGAAAATGTGAATGGATGCTTCTTAATCACTTTATTGATTTTATATAACCCTATATACCAATTTCGCCATATGTTACAGCATCAACAATTCGCTGACTTCAGTGAAACGAATAAGTAACCAAATCACGCCACGTACTTCAATTCCAGTTTCATTCGATGTAAAGAATATGTTCTTCAACAAACCGTAAAACGAATGTATAAGCCTCTCATTTTAGATATATTAGATCCAGCTAAAGTAGAATACATTACTTATCCTGAAACTTTAACAGCTTTTGATATATGTCTAAATCAGAGTTACATACAGTTCAACAACAAATTTCATAAACAGGATTCAGGTTTACCGATAGGCTCATCCCTCAGTTCACTTTCAGAAGACTTATTCATTTCTGAAACAAACATGTAGAAGACATTTTCACCTTCTTCAGAGGAACTGCACGACAGCTGTACCATTTTATGATATTCATGAACAATTTCAATAGAAACATATAAATATTTCACATCCAAATCAGAGAAAGATCTGCTTTAGTCTTTTCAAAATCTGTTTTTCCGTTAACCAGCTATTGCCCACCTGCAAAAAACAACTCTCAAAATTCGAAACTTGTGCGAACTAAGGACTAACGAGGTCTTATAATTTAACGTGTGATACCTAACACGAAGAAACAGAATACAGAAACAGAGTAATCCCTTAGACCTGACTAGTACACATGATCAAAATAAATTTGAGCTCAATGTATTTAGAAAACCCACCTATATATACATTACAATCTATAGTGATTCTTTCCATCCCGACAGTCATATATCAGCCTACAGCCTACAATGTTGCACAAAGCATTGTCAATACTTTTATTCGCTAACAATTCAATTAGGGAAATTGAAGTCATCATACAAATAGGACATAACAATGGTTTCAACGCCAAAACAATTCAGATGTTAGTCAAAAAACAAAGCCTCAAATTCACTTACAAATTAACATATACCCAGATCAAACAATCTTAAATCAAGCAATTTGTAACTCTGACATATTTTGGTGAAAAAACAACAGAGACAACTGCGGGTTAAAAAAAACAATGTAGTCTGGAAGAAGCCTGGAAAAGTCTGGAAAAAGTCCGGAGTACATAATAGTGATTATGTGGGTCAATGTGATCGAAATATCTCAAAACAGTATGCTGAACATGACATCGACGTTTTTAAACAACTCCTTGGAATGTAACCACGAGTTCCTGAATCTAAACGATAGAGAAATTTTTCACTGTGCAAGCAAGGGTTGAAAACTTCAATATTTGAAATCCTTGGAAATGTTTATGCGTAACTTTAATTGATAATTTGATACGAATAGTACGAAAACAGCACAAATTTATTTTGAATCATTTCCGGAAACACAACCGCCGGATAGAACATTATTCGATTCTCTGGACAAACACTTGGTTGTGTACGGTACGATTCAAAAACAAGAAATGAAATCATTAGTTCGTTAAAAATACATAGAAAGTATTACAACACGCATTAGAAATGATGGTCTTTCTCTTGAATACATAAGCGAGCTCGTCGTCTCAAATTAAGAGCAGCCGTAGCAGTATCCCTTCTTTTGATAGACATGAATTGCGTGATTATATTTCCTTCAATTTCACCCACTGTATCATATTCTTGCTCTCCTTAGATTCTGTTCTTCAAAGTGCGCCACAAGAACGTATCCGAAACTGTATGGTCCAGAATTTCCTAACCATCTATTAAGATGTAAATATTCGCAAATTGTTTTTTATTATGTGGAGGAGCCTGGTTATGCTGAAACCAGCAGCTTCTATAATCAATGAGCGGACACTTATTCATAAATTCTTCGAATTCGTTTTTATAGAATGAGAGAAAGGTTTCCCCGTTCAAATTATCAGAGAAGAAATGAGGTCCAAGTATTCGGTCGTTATGAATTCCAGCCCACATATTCAAACGAAACCAAACTTGTGGTCTGACTACTCTGAAGTGTAGTGGATTATTTTCACTCCAAATGTGCTCATTATTTCAAATAAAAACAGCACTGTTCAAAAAAGTACTATTACGTTTCTACCAGTAACCCACCAATAATCGACTACACTGAATAATCAAACTTAACTTTATTTCACTTTACAGACAACTGACACTAAACAACTGAAAATTTCAACTATTGAATGTCTATCGCCTTACTAGAACACTTCGCGTACCGCACTGTTACGTCCACTTCACTGCGTACTTGACTGACTAAATACGCTTGCAGCCAGCGTTTGAATATCGTAGATTTTTTGTCAAAGTTCTTTGCTGCTACTCGAGTGACAGAAAACATTGGGCATTCTCACGCTCTCAGCTACGTCACATTTGGTTTATGGTTACTAGTGGTGACCAGCGTTACTTTCCTTCGTGCATGATCTATAACACTACCCCCTGGGACATCACGACCCATGTAAGGTTCAGCCTTTCTATGTGGAAAATTTTAGGCTTGCTCCTGGGTGACAATTGGATTTTGTACACCAGATCGTTCATCTTTTTGGTTACCAAGTAGAGTCCTTGCCATGGTCTCTGCAACTTGGAACACAAACCTTTCTGACGTTGGGGTTGGTAGAGACACACTGCATTGCCCTCCTTGAAGCTCACTGGCAGCAACTTTTTTGATGAATATTATTTTCATCCTTTCACTGAAACGCTGTAATTTGGTCCTGAAAAATTTGTGTACGATTTTTAGTCTGACCTTCAGGTCATTCACATACTCTGAAAGAGGTACCTCTTGAGATTCATCGAAGGGACTGCCATACAATAAATATATCTGAAGCTTCAATTACCTACCAGTAAACAAAATGGATGGTGTATAACCTGTCGCGCCATATTGGAAGCTGCTGTATGCCAACAGAAAAAGGAACCAATTTATCCCATTCTCTTTGGTTTTTGGAGACAAACGTCGAGAAGTATTTATTGATAGTGCGATTATGCCGCTCGACCATTCCATCTCATTGTGGGTGAAGAGTAGATGTTCTTGTTTTCTTCAATCCCAACTGGGTCATATAACCTTCCGTAAATCCGATTCCACGTTGCGGCCCTAATCCGAGTGTAGTTCTTGGGGTACTCTGTGTCTGCCAATTACGTTCTGCAACAGGGTTTCTGCTACCGTTTTAGCCTCTTGGTTGGGTGAGGTTACTACTTCAGGCCATTTGAAAAAGTAGTCCATCAGAACCATAAGGTACTTGTACCGGATATTGCCATAGGGAGTGTTCTCAAAATGTCGACTGTAATTCTTTCGAAAGGCACTCACTATGGTACTGCTTCAACTTTCCCCTTTACCTCGTCTTTGGACCCTTTCTCGAAGAGCACAGGTCATAGCGCTTACACCATTCCCCCACGTCTCGACGGAAATTGACCCAATAGTACCTCTCACGCACTCTCGCTATAGTTTCATTTACTTCGAAAGGCCCTCCAGTGCAACTATTGTTAAGCTGTTCGCGGATACTCGGGATACACGTCTTGGGAAGGATCATCTGGAATTTGTCGGTTCTTCCATCTAGGCTTTTCCATTTCCGAGTGGGTAGGTCAACTCGAATACTCATGGAGTCCCATTGAAGCCAGTAGCCCTCTTTCTGCCGGTCGTGCTTGGAAATTTCTTGCCATTTGGGTCTCGCTTTTTCGGAAATTCATTCTCGAGCAGTTTTCAAGACTTCTGCACTACGATGATGTGTCGGAAAGGTAGTGGCACCCTCAGAGGCCGTTAATGAACGTACCGTACCATGGTCAGGTGTTTTCTCAAATTGGCTGTCCGTGTCCCTAGTCGATGATTTCCGATAAATGAAAATTGAATTCCTTGAGAGTATCTTTCTTCGAACTAGGCTGAAGCGGACAAAAAACGACAGGTTTGTCATCGCTTTATCTTCATGTAAACGAGGTTACCAACCGCTTATCCGCTTACCCAATTCCTCTTATGAGGAGAAAACTGTCGTGGTATCAGCCAGGGATTTAGTTGTTCAGTTCATTAGCCTATAGTGGAGAAAGTTGAGTCTGGCCTGAACGAATTGTTCCTTTAGATGATTTCATCTCGATAGAAAGCCAAATCCTATACCTTTATCTCTTGAAGGATTTTCCTACAGCCAACTGAAATTCATCATTCGTCTGTGAATTATTTGTCCCCCTCGCATGAAATGTTTCAGTTAATCAAAATCAAGGTTTAATCCTAGACTGCTTTCTTGACATTGGAATCAATATTCAAGTTCTGTAAAGGGCTTCTGCCTCGAGCCAGTTATTGGAAACTGTATGAAGGATTTCACCGAGCATGACAAACAAACCATAATTCAGATTCTATTCGCAAATTATTTCAGGGTATTTATTCTATATCGTGTTTGTGAATCGCGTAACTTGAAATCATTTTTATTTAAATTATGAAGTGAAATTCAACAAATATATGAATCTATGCTGATTGTTCGCTTATTTCATTTTGCGACGGTTTGAGTCAATATATTCAGTGAATATATTGAACGCTGGTGTAATATAAACTTATCGCAATTGAATATAGACAAATGTTATAAATTTACTTTTTTTCGTAATAACAAAGTTAGTTTAAGAATCGAATTCAACTCCATAATTCGATGCCCTTCGAATAATGTGGATATTGATATGCTTGAAAGTGTTCAAAAGAAGTTTTTCAGGAAATCTTCCTACAAACGGAAATAGCATGTTGGTAAATACAATCCCAAAATCATATTGGACATTCGTAACTCAAGAATTCGGGATGATAGAAGACTAGAATCGGATCTTACGCTAATTTACGAAATAATCAATAGTACCATCCGTTTTACAGAACTTGTTGAAACTATAACTTTGAATATGAATCCAAATGGGACAAGATTGAGCAAACTGACCTACAGAATTAGTGAGAAACTGTGTACAAAAATGAAATACGAATTCTTTACGCAAGATGAGAGACTGCCACTTTCACCAGTTGCAGCCAACAAATATATGAACTGATTTCAAACTCTGGCCATTGAGAAAAAAGACTGACACCAACGTTTGTATATCGAAAAGCCACTCACATAGGAATACAACCATCATGGTGCTTTCTGGTTTCGAGAAGGAACTAGCCTTCATCAAATATGATTTTCAAAGGAATGGTTAGTTACTCCAAAGTGATGAAACAGCGGATCAATTACTGTGTGCCTACTCCGCTGTGGACCAAATCAGGTTTTTAGAATTCGGCAGAGTCGTACTGTTACCATCTGACCTTAAAGACCACTTACCACACATACCTACTAACTGGCTTTGTTAAGAAGCTGGGTTTATTTGGTCGAGTGCGAATAGGTGGGAGCCACAGTAAATCCTTGTGTGTTTCAGTGGAGGGTCGAATAGACCGACCCACTTTGGTCCAGACCTAACATCACCTACTCCAAAGTGATGGTGAAACACACTTTGGCTAAAAGAGAGCAAGAGACTCCCAAGGAAGAAAAGCTGTCACAAACAGTGCTTGCATTTCCCTACTTGATGGATTGTTGGAAACGATAATAATAATCTGTTTCATATCCGGAAATACTATTCATAGCAGCCTCACGAATACCAGGCCATCAAACGCGGAGTGCGGTTCCAAGAATTGTATTTACCGGATACTCTGTGAAGGCAGAGAATCTTTTATGGGTGAAACTGAGAGGCCATTGAGAGTCCGCATTGCCGAACACAAGAAACACAAAGAGCAAAAAAAAACAGTAAAATAAGGGATCATGCTCAGACTCATCGAGTGGTCCCCAGCTGAGATTCCCACAGAGAGTAACACTGGTTAGAAGGAAATTCAAAGAATCCGCATATATGTTGTCCAACAACGCATTCAGTAAAGCTAGGGTAGAGACACGCAGCATAGGGAAACCTATAATGAAGCAAAAAACGGCTAACTTCTGATAGGTGAAAGCACTATAATGTTTTGATCTCAATTTCAATACTTTTTTTGTTCACTCTTTCAATTTTCGCTTGTATTTCATTCTACTGTAATTTGTTTTCAGAGTTTTTCGCTTGATATAATTGCTATTTTCAGCTTTTCATGTTCAATTCTCAATTGTATCGATTCTTTCAGGGATTTAAAATCATTTTATATCTATCATATTAAACAATGGAAGTCTGAACTGATGACATGAATATTGGTTTGATGGATTTCATAGATAGTTCTCGAAGGAAATAATAACAGTCGATCACATTCACATGGCACTGAATAAATCTTGAGAAACAAAATGAAGATGGTGAGTATCCCTGTATAGATCTTTCCCACCTTTCCCGGTTTCCCTTGTGTGAAACATCTATCTTTCACTGACAGATGTTCATCAAAAAGGCATCGTTATCCAATTTTCAGTTTGACTACTCGTTCAACACCATTTAAATATCGTAAGCGCAGTTATATTCAATCTTTTATATATATATTTCCCCTTCACGACAAGAGATAACATTTCATATCTCACCCGCCCTCCTGGAAAAACTGTTGATCTTTTCAATATATCCAAAGAATGATTGATGTAAGGAAAACACATTCCAACTACGCAAATATTTAATCTGTTGATATTAAGGGTGGAATATGCAATTCAGAAACGTGATTCATTCTCCTGCGTCATTCTTAGTCTTCTTAAAGTAATTAAATTTTGACTGATAACTCAATTATCCAGATGAGCTTGGAAAAGTTACTACTTGAGCCTTCTCGGAGCGTCGAACGAAGAAAACGCTGTAATATTTTCAGATTACAGCCATAATTTTCTCCGTTTTAAACCTCAAATGGAAAAAACTCTCGGTTATTTATACGGGCTGTGTCTCAGTGGAGTGCATTTAGGTTCCAACCTGGAAATTCATATTCAGTGATTTTTTGAGTCCAAAACACAAGCACTACAGGAAAATTCTCGAGATGCTCTAAGAGCGGTGCCTGTGAGAAAAAAGAGATCCACATTGAATTTGAATCCTTCTGGAAAAACGTTCTCAGCAAGTTTATTTCGCATAAACGCTGTTTTCCAGCGTTCTCAAGCAGTGGAGTTCGCTATAAATACCCAACATTCGCAGTTAACTTCAATATCTTACAGTGGTGTAGAGGCGAAACACAATGTCTACCACGCGGACGTCCTGGGTTCGAATCTCATAACTATAAACTTTTTTCAATTAAAATCACGTGACTGAAACATGACAAGGGGGCCAAGGGGTTAAGGCGGAGTCCCAAGGGAGGAGGGTGATAGGTGAGGCGGAGTGTACTAAGGGGGCCAAGTTCC